>CM060866.1:31709758-31745963 GCA_030737845.1 Acorus calamus
AAATGCTATCTATCTTCCATGGACAAAATTTAAACATATGCGTGAGTCATTATTGTTGTTTCTTCAGATAAATGGCCTCACTTTTTCAAGTTATCTACGATCTCTTCTTCCTAATAACCCACTCTATTGAATTTAATTGATCTTCTTGAAGTCCCCAAAACCACCAAAATTGCTCACTTTCCCCCCCTTCAAAATCAGCATAGTTGAAGACAAAAACACATCGAAATCTCACAAGAGAGGTTCAACAGATATTCACAAAAACTCAACAAGACTAATCAATTTACATATAAAAAAAGATGATGAGAATAAGTAAACCTGGTGCATCCATAATAGATGCCGAGATCGTCGAGAGCGCTCAGTGCCAAACCCCCAGTCAGGCTCAACAACACCGCCGACACCGCCGTCCGCCCCAAAGACTTCACCTTTCCGGCCTCCGCCGCCGCCGAAGCCGTTGAGAACCTGAGATTTCAGATGGGTCTTTGAATTTCCTTCTATAACAATAATAGTAATCACAGACAAGCAATAAAGATTCAATCTTTTTTTCTTTTTTCACCTGGGTGAGAAGGGTTTATGTGGGTAGGGTGTCAGAGAGGCCAATCTTCTCCCCAACGATGATAAAAAAAAAATCTTTTATGGATTACAAATGAATTCTCCTATTTGACGATTTGGGTTTACGATGTCCAAATTAAAACCAAAACTTTGCTGTCATTTGTCCAAAAAAATTCAAAGGGTTTTCCACCCACCGATCGAACAAGGAAGTTTATAATTTTTTTTCTTAAAAACATAATCTCGTATCCTCCTTGAATCTTTTATATCACTCCAATCTGAGTTGTAATGTAGGAAGAATAAAACTTAAATGTAGAAATGAATTTTTTTTCATAAGTTGACAAATTTCAAAACCTATTTGAGGCGTTTTTTTGTGTCAAACAAAAATTCATTTGAATTCAAACGATTGATATATATTTGTCTAATAAGATATTTTTCTATAAAAATTTGAATTAATTGAAAGTATATCTACTTACATTTTTTTTAACTTAGTTGTTGTTTGGATGAAAGAATAAATGTAGAATATGATGGATAAATCAAAAATTTATTGGCAAAAAATAGTGAGAACCATATTCCAAATTCGCCAAAAACCCGAAAAACCAGCCCAAAATTTGAACCGACTGACAACCAATTGTCGCCCAAAACCTGTCGTTTGTCCAATTGAGAACAGTAAACCTGATTTTTTTTTTTTTTTTTGATTGGTGGGATTGAAAAATTGTTTGGTTCATTCTTCAAAATGGGAAACTTGGACCTTTCGGCCCCATATGTTTTGGTTAAGTAATGACCATGAATTTGGGAAGTCTACTTTTTTTTTAACATTTAATAAGTTGGTGTTTGTTATATCTGCAATTTGTTTTAAATACCAATTTTGCCTCAAAATAATGTGTTGTGATTTGATATTAAAAAAAGTGAAGATGGGTAATTGGTGTGTCGTTTTTTTTTTAATATTTGATGTAACAATATTTTGTTAAGGCCTTGTGGGTGAAAAATCCTATTCTAATTTTCTAATATATATGAGGATGGAAGGTGATATTTCTAACTTTCTAATATTTTTTTTATTGAATGGGATGAGTGTATCATTTCATGATGTATCACTATCAAATGGGACCTCCTTGCATACGTTCTCTCGCCTAGCGCGGCAGACGAGATGCATGCGTCCTTGCGGACGATCCGGGTTGATTCCCAGTAATACCCCCACTCTTGTGGAGAGTTTAAGCTGGGTTTTGGGCCTTGTACCCTATGTGTACTTATCTCCTGTGGACCTTGTTTGCTGGATCATTGGACATTTTCTTAAATGTTGATTATGTTTTGGAACATGGTTTCTTTTCCATTTTTTTTAATGCTACATAGCTGTGGTTTCTTTCCCATTTTGTTAATGCTACATAGCTGTGGGAGGGTTCGAGTTGTAAAACATCTACGTATGTAAGGTTATGTTAATAAGAATAATGATAGATAGTCTCGCGTGTGGTCTACGTACACTTATATTTTTTAAAAGAAGCATATCTCATCTAATGAAGTATATATTTTCGTGAAAAAAATGTATATTCTTTCACGAGGAATTGCATAGACTCCTTTAATGAAAAATGTAAAAATTTGTTTATACATCGTTTGACAACTATTAAAATATATGGATTGTTCGTGAGACTATTATTGTGGAGTACAGTGTAACAACGCTCTTTCATTAATTTCAGTGTTTTCAGGAGGCGTGTGATAATTTTAAGATCTAAAATGATAAGAACCTTCCTCTAATTTTTTCGTGAACAGGGGATAATATGTGATTAACCAGGGGTGAAGGAAAGTAACCAAACAGTATGTCTTTTGTATAACAAACATTGATGATTTTGATAGTTCAGTTTCTGTCCCAGGAAGAGAAGAGGAGCAATGTAAGAAAACATAAATGATCATCTATTTTCAACATCAATCCAACTTGACTATAGATTTATCATTTCAAACAAATAATTTTTAACTTCACTTGATCCATAAAGAAAAAAACATGCAGTACATGCACTAGCAGGGAAGTTCTGTTTTCATAGTAGTTCAAACCTGTTAAAACAAAACAATTTCAATCCTAGATGGGGCTGCCAAACGCTTTGAACTCAATAGATGTTCTTGGAGATGACAAGCTTTCGCTCGCACTCCCGTTCGATCCCCTCACCAGCTCTTCATGTACTTCCTTCTCTTCATGAATGGCTTCCAATCTGCTCCTCCAAGCTTGTGTTACTCCACCCAAGAAGTCCATTTCAGCAGCCATTACTAGTGAATCCATATCAAAGTTCAATTCAAGGTTCATGTCCAACCTTAGCTTCTGTTCTATGACTTTCACCCATGGTTTCTCCTCCAAGATCCTGAGGAACTCATCCTCCACATCAAATCCATCTTGTTCAGACATAAAACCTGAAAGGGCTTCTTCTTCTGAGATCTTTGGATTGTTCAGTGTATGAGGTCTATTAGACCTCACACTGGTGGTAGTACTAGTACCTCTCTCTAGTGTTATGAAATCTTCATCTTCGCTTTCGACCAGTTGGTCTTGCATGAAGTTTTCAATTGTGATGAACCCAGAATTTGATTTAAGCGACGGAGGAGCTCCAAGCGAAGGAGCACCTGGTGGTGGTTGTCTTTTTGGAATTTTCCAATCTGGGAAGCAAGAGAGGCACTTGTTTTCGCATTGTTCGTCACCTGTGGCAGTTTAATTGTTAGATATCACTATATCAGTATAGCAGAAAGACTAGTTATTGACGTGTATTAGACTGTATACACTCACTCAATGAATCATTTCTTTGATGCTGTGATTCGCGATCTTCGCCCTTCACACATCTGTAATACATGCTAACACAGAGTGCACCTCCATCCGCCAATCCATGCAGATTGAAACGCATAGTCTTCCCGCCTAATCTTGCTTTATGATCGATACAAAAAGTACCCAGATCAGAATCTCTTTCATTTGCCAAAGACACCCATATTTCGAAACTCTCTATTGTCGAAAATTTGGTGGCACTGAAGCAGTGCAGGAAAATCTCATCGAATATCGCCATCCCTTCACGCACGCTCGCTAGTTGAGTCTGATCGCCCTTTGAACGTCCGGTTCTCCAGCCCACGATCAATTCTCGACCGTTCAAGGCAGAAGGCAAGCCAGTTATGCAGTGGACTTGCAGGCACACCATGCATTTGGACCTCCACCACCGGATCTTGTCGACAACGCACGCCACCATTTCAGCTTCATCTGGTGATTAGCACTGCATGGGTTTCTGTTGTTCATCATCTTTGTATTTCGAAGGGGTTTGATCTGGAGTTCTCTTAAAAGGCGTATTGGTTGGGACAGTTGATATGGTGGTCATGATTTATTCCACCATGGGAGTCATAGAAAAGCAGAACATGAAAGGTTGGTTGGCATTATTAAATAGTATGTCCGCAAGTGATTAAACCAGTCTTTGTTTAAAGTGAGTTCAAGAAAGAAGAGTTTGCAATGCACCAACAGATGCTTATCATTCTGCACATGCAATGTGTGTATTGGAATTGTTTTTCATATCTTTCATGAAAAAAATAAATACTAAATGAAAATATGGAAACTATAGAACTTGTCCTTGTAAAAAAAGAACATGAATATGGATAACTCCAGCATAAGCATCATTTATATCATACTAATAAAAAAACGGAAGAAAGGTTTGTACCTCGCATAATTCGAAATCAAATTGTTAAACCTTGCTTTTGGTCTGTTGTTTAGACAATTCAAATTTGTCACTCAGTTTATCTGGACTTTCTTGATTTACAAAGATGACATTTCAATCTATAATTGTTAAATGTAATATCTTACTTATACACCTCTTTTATTGTGACACCTTTAAACAATCTGTCAAGCAAAGATGTGATTTGTTGTTATACACAAAGCCTACATACGTTATAGTTGTGGGTGTTCATATTGTTATGTAGTACTTAAAAAAATGGACATATCATCACTGTTTAGGATCGTGAGGGTAATCAGGCTTATGTGCATTTAGACCAAAATGAAAGGGTTTGGATCTTGCAACATTGGTTTTATCAGTACTGATCAGTCTATGATGGAGGGAGTGACATGTGGGACACCTCATGTGCTAGGCACGCGAAACATTGAAACAAAGATAACCTATATAAATGTTTAAATTCAATTGATATGTTATTCATTTCGATCATGAGTTGTATATTTGAATTTAAATCTTACATGGACCGACTTTAATTCAATTTAACACTTTTGACGCGACAATAACAATTAACAAAGTTCATTTCACCATGACCTTGTTTAGTTCAATTCATGGGTTGTTCACTTTTGATTTATGTATTATTCAGTTCGATCTTTAATTGTTTAGTTCAATTTAAAGCTTACATTAACTATGTATAGTTTAATGCAAATTTTATTTATTTATATCGGAGGGACCCCCATTTGACCTTACGGTTGAGCTGGAAAGGCTACCTCCACCTGTTTGTCCCAGTCCCACGGAAAATTCTTTCGAATAATCGTCAACAAACATGTGAGTAAGTCAACGCCAAGACTCAAACTCAAGATCTATCGGTAATGCTAAACCCTGAACCATTGTTCAATGCCAAAGTTTTCATCCTCAACTAATGTCTTGCATATCCGACAATTGAAGTGTCTCTGTCAATCTTCTATTAGGATATGAATCTAAATGAATTACATTAAGGCAAGAATCTCCATGTATCATAACCCTTTTAAAAGTCCAGGTACATGGTTGATTATGACTAAAAAATGCTTGAGTTTGGCCTACAACACCAACTTTATTAACTTTATTATAAGTTATTCCTTACCGAAGAAGTCCAGGCTCACATGGTCAAGTAGTAGCAGGTATATGTGAAGGAATATACAAGCTATTCAACTTTGGTAGGAGATTGAAATAAAAAGACAAAGTACAAAGTGGGGGGAGAACAAATATGGAAAAGGTGTTGTTACACACATTTTTTTACAGTTCCATGTGCGGTATCACTTATGTCTAATAAGATATATATCTTATTAAGTGAAACTTGTAATTTTTACTTCTATAAATTAGTTTATATAATTCATTAGAATATTTACTTTATTTTATGAATGTATATGCATTGACGCATTGTTACATGAAACATACAACTTTAAAAAATTCAAAAACATGCGAAGACTGCACGTGAAGCTATTATCAGGGGGTGTAAGTTATATTTCATATTCATATTTGATTCAAAATCTAGATCATCCAGTGACTGGAATTATCAGTCTCAATTTTAAGTTGAACCATTGATGAGTTGCTCCATTTCATTATTGGGATTTTTAGTTTTGGAATTATCAGTCTCCAATTTTAAGTAGGAATGAACCATTAATCCAGGGACTTATTCATAAATTAGCATTTAAATATAATGACTAAAACTAAAATATGAAGAAGTGAGGGATCAATCGCTAAATTCGCTAGTTTACGGGGTCTTAAAACTAAAAATCCCTTCATTATTCGGTGGGATGGAAAGTTCAGATGTTGGACTCACCTCCTCTAGGTAAATGCTCTCCTCATGTATTTTACTGTATTTTTTTATTGTATAGTTTTTGTTTGTTTTTGCTTTTTATTGCTATACCAATTATTCTATATAGTTGGTTTAGATGTATAATTGAAAATTTGAAACCGGATAACATCCTCTAGAGAAAAAGAGGCTTACTATCTCATCAAACTTCTCTAATTGTACCTCATACAATCATAAGATGTTCCAATGCAAATAATTTCCCCTCTTTTTTGAATGGGATTGCAACTCTAATTCTATATATAATGTCAGGAACAGTTCGGTATACAGTTCTAATGAGCTTTGATCTTTTTTATTTGAGTTTATAATTCATATAACATAATGTGACATTTATAAATAATAAAATGTATAGTTTAATAAATTATATATATTCCATAAAACTGCTTTGCACAAAAAACTAAAATACAAGTACAAGTTATATTTAATGAATCACACACATCAATAGGATGTAGGACTGACTGCAAGACTACATATAGTGTAAAGCATCCCAAATGTACCAATTCACATAGTACATTAAAGTTTATTGGGTTTTGTCACTCAATAATGCAACACTTTTTTCATATTGTCTATGATATTTTATACATTACTAGGCATTCTATGTAGCCTGTTAACTTATACACTTTTATCCATTTCATGTATATTATTTATACATTGTTAAATCTCCGGTACTGTGTTAACTTATACACTGTTGTTCACGGCTTGCCTGGTTAAAGGGGAAGTCTTGAGTTTGAGTCTTGGTGCTGACTTACCCACCTGTTTGTTGGCGATTATTCGAAAGAATTTTCGTGAGACCGGGGCAAACAGACGGAGGTAGCTTACCGAGCTCGACCGTAAAGTCAACCACAGGGAGTCCCTCCGATATCCAAAAAAAAATGCACATTTGCCCCTTTGGGAATGAGAATAAAGTCATGAATAACCTGATATAAAAGGGAATAAGGGATTTTGGGTGTTTGGAAACACAAAATAGCTAGAAATAAAGTATGTTAGAATAAACTGGTGTAAAGTGGTATATGGATTCCAACCAACCTCTGGAATTAAAGTTATTCTAGGTTATTTCACTCCAAGAATATGTGGATCATTGTCAAATCGATTGTCATTGCCTCTTATAAATCACATGTCAAATCAACTATCATTATTTTTTCATCTTTTATAAATTTTTATTTATATTTTATTCATTTTTACCTTAAACAACAAAACATTTATTTTTATTTTTACTTACGAAAATAATTTAAAACACAACCAGACATAAAATCACTTTATTCTTATTTATACTTACTCGTGTCATAACAAATGTATATAAAAAAAATCATATTCCCGAAAAAAAAATATGCAATGATTAACTTGAAAATATTTCAGTGACCTAATTTTTTTAAAAAAATACTTAAAATTAATATCCCAAAAAAAAAGCCCCTGGATTTTCACTAAAATCCCATCATCCCCCCATCAGCCACCCGTTCTAAATCCAACGGACACGCATCCACCGTGACAAACCCATCCATCCCAACAACGACATTTTACGAAACCCCCCCGTCACATCACAAGGCAGCGCCGACGGATACGAAGTCACAAGCGAGGGTATTTCAGTAAAAACCAATCAAAGAAACAACAAAGAAAAAGAAAGGAAACCCAACAAAAGCCATGGTGTCGACAGACGGAGAATTTCAGCGGTTCATCCGTATTAAACATCTGCATTTGTTAGAGAGAGAGAGAGAGAGAGGAGGAAAAAAAGTTCTTCCTTTTAAAATCTACCGTCTTTTTCATATGGTTCAATTCGACCTCGTCTTCTCTTTGTTTCTCTAAAAACCTATCTCAGACAACAAAAAGAGCTCTCTTTGGTCCAGATTCGATGAACCGGAGAGAAAAACAAGAAGAATCTGTTGTATTTGTTTTTAAAGGAAAAAAAAGAATCAGTTTCTGATACCCATCACCGGATTCCTTCGCCTGCCTCTGCAACCCCTGTAAAATCTGTTTTTTTTTTGTCGGATAATTCTTTGATTTTTCTGATTTTTAATTTTTTTGGGGGGTTTTGGTTTGATTTTTTTTCTTTCTCGATCTAAAACGTTGACTCCTGATCTCTGTCGATTTGGGTTTATCGGGTTTATCTGTTTGTATTTGTTTGTATCTGTTGATGAGATTTTTTTTTACTGTTTTGGTGATGTCTGTTGGATTTGGGTTTATGATCAAAGCATTTTGTGGGTTTTGGTTGAAATGGATTCGTTAATAATTCACAGAAAGCTTGTGGAATGTTTTGAAATTTTCTTAGCTTTCATTAAAAAGATTTCATCTTTTGATACTCAGGATTCTTAGTTTTGAAAATTTATTTACCTATTATCTTTTATGGAAAAATGGGTGTTTGAGTGGACCATTTTTAAAGTTAAATAGTCATTCATTTTGTTTTATTGGATGCTGTATTTGTGGATGCTTAGTGATTTTTTTGTTGTTTCTGATTGTTGGAAATACCTGTACATGACTATCATTTTGTTATTATAAAGTGCAGGTTTTGAGAATCATTGGGTGACTTGTGGGATGTGATTTGAATGCTTAGTTCCTTGCTGGTTTAGTCCGTGTTCAAGATTCTGTATGAAAGTGCATTACTTGATACATGCATCGGAAGATTTGAACTTATTCTAGATTTAACAACGTCAAAAACAAATAAAGATTGCTACTGAAGTCAAGATTAAAAAAAGCTGATTTCGGTTGCACTTCAAAAGCTAGAAGGAAGTAAAGTTCAGATTCACCATTTTTGGGTGAGTTTTAACATCTTTTTTTTTTAACTTGATGAAAAATATTAATCTGTTGCTTTCTTTCCCTTTCAGTGTATAATTATTCTTTGATCCTGCTGTGGTATGAAAGATGTTAATATCCTATATTCCATTTGATATTGCTTGTTTGAAATGTGAAGTGTTGATTATACTGATACTAAGAGCATATAATATTTGAGTGGTATATGCCTTTGTATTTAACCCATGATAATCTTGGTCATAGAATTCACGAAACCTATGTTCCTTCTAATCTCTGCACGGTAACAGGTATCAGTGTATTTTTATCTTATGCCCGTTATCCTTGATTTTCCAAAATTGACGTGTTTGTTATATAAAAGGGGAGCCTTAAAATAAGTTATCATGCACACTTGTCTAACACATTGATTATAGAATGTATTTCTTTATATGTGAGGTCATTGTCTTGGAATTTGCTGACTTAGTGTTGCAGCATTATTTTTGGATATATAGAATTTTTGTGATGCATTGATTCATTGTGTTTGGGAATGGTAACTGAACGTGAAACTTCTTAATTTAGAGGGCATGGAATAGGATTGATTGAATCTTTGACTTTATGTTATGTCACGGAAATACATGCCTCTATGAACATATGTGATTTTCAAGATCTGGACACCCTGATTGAAACTTTTTAATGCTGGCAATGACTTTCTTCTTTCTTCATCTTAACAAACGATTTCTATTGTGAACAGATGCGTCCATATTTGTCATGGTTGTATGACTATTTTATTCCAGCACTAAGCAGTGTGTAATTTGCTGATTACATGATGTTATGTTACTGGCCATGCAAACCTTTGCGGCATCAGGCATGGAAAATGGAAACTGAAATTCATAATGTTTTATTTTATTATTATTATTTTTTCTTTGCATGCCCATTACATTGATTTTCAACGTGTTTGATATAAAAATGAAGTAGCAAAATTAGTTACTGAGCACATTTGCCTGACTCATTGATTATAGAACCTGTGTTGTTACATATGTGATGTCATTATCTTGGAACTTGCTGACTTTGCAGCGTTATTTTTGAATATTTAGAATTGTGTTCGGGAGGGAAGTTGTGCATGAAAATTTCTTAATTTAGAAATAGAAGAGGGTGCATGAATGAGGACTGATGGAATCTTTGCATTTATGTTCTGTCACACAAATACATGCCTATACGAGCATATTTAATTTAAATCATATGATGTTCCTCTTCTACAGTCAAATTCTTCTCCTTGAATCTACCCTTAGAAGATTCAAATGCCCTGATTGAAACTTCCTTACAAGGCAACAACTTTCTTCGTAATTCATCTTAACAACGTATTTCTATTGTGAACAGCTGCATCTGTGTTTGTCATTGTTGTATGATCTATCTCATTTCAGTACTAGGTTGTATATAATTTGCTGATTACATATTGCTGTGTTACTAACCATGCGAACCTTGGATGCATGGAAATTGGAAATTAAGTTTCACAATGGTGATTGTTGTATGATTAGGAAAGAATAGGAGATCCACTTTCAGAGAAACTCTATAAAACAAGTTTTTTGGATGCAATTGTAGTTAGATCACCACAGTATACATTGTTAATATTGTAAAAATAGATTTGTTTTGGCCTTCATCTTTTATGAGAATTCTGCAAATCGTATTCCACTTTAAATCAGGTTACATATAACTTATGGCTGTTATGGCATTATGGATCTTGTTTTGAGTGATTTCCTTCCGATTCCATGATTCAATTTTACTTTCAGACCTTTGATTGCCTATATAGAACAATTTTTCATATGAATATAACTGACACAAAACACTTTGGGCCATCACTGTGCTTTGCTTGTTTAGCATTTAACTGGGAACGTTATGGAGACTTGCTTATTAAGTGAGTATGTATGAATTTTTGTAGATAAGGTTTGCTAGTTGATTGGTAATATTTTTTCATTAACCACTTTATCCAAATCCACTCACCCTGTTCTTTTCCTTTCCATTTGGCAACCTTGAGTGACCATCATCATGCAGGGGTCTATGGGCTTTGAATTCGAGTGTCTCAGGATAAAGAGGACCTTCTTTATTAAGCACCAGTGGATAATATGTTTTGTTAAGGTGACATCAGCCATTTTTCAGTGTTGGATTTTTAGTTTGATTCCAGCTCGGCAGTCAGCATTTATGAAAGTGGTGGAGCTTTTGGGGCAGATGAGAAGCATTGAAAGGAAAGAGGAATAGCAATCATGTGGAAACAGCATTAGAATGGCTGGGGGTTCATCTTAGGAATCTAGTTAAGCTCTTCCAGCATGCTTAGTTTTATTGAAAATTATTCTGTTATTTCTTGTGTTAATCGTGGAAATCTCTTACATAATATTAGTAGGCACTAGGCACCATTAAATTGCCTTGATGAGGCCAAATATTCAGTTGTAGGAAGAGTTGGGTGTGTACACATCCAATGTACACTTTTTCTGGTGGTAAGCAATATTCTCACAACAACCTGATACATGTACATAAGCCTAAGGAGTCTGAAATTGGAATTCTCTTTACATGTTTTGAGAATACTGTCTAGATATCCTAAAATGTTCCGGCAATTTTTGTTCCCGCATTTGGGTAATTATTATCTCACATGGTCACCCATTATCAACATTTCATACGACTTAAGATGATAAGATTCTGTTTACGTATGTTGCAAATTCTGATTTATATATTGTTGGTAATATACTAATTGGCAAATGGAAATTCCGGGACATCTATCGAATATTTTGGTGGTGTTCCACTTATCATTCGGCTGCTAGCTGATAGTTCATGCATTGTCATAAACATCAGTGGACTTACTTCATTTTCTGTGCTTGGTTTCACATGTGAATGGGTGGAAATTTCTCATATAGGTAATCTAAAACAAAGGGAAGAATTTTAAATAACATTGGACGTTGCAGTCAGTATTTGCAAGAAAAGCTTTGAGACTGATTTCCATGTTTCAATATCTTCTTGTTTTTCTGTAGTTGTGTACTTAGAAGATGAGTATATATCTTTTTATTTACATCTGAACTTGAAGTTATGGTGCCTTCATTGTCTAGGTGGATTAACGCTGATTTGGCATGCACATTCATGTGTCACATCATCTACTTGAGAAATTTAAAATATTTGGGTTCTTACTACCAGACTTTATTATATTAACTTGCGAAGTTGTATAGGAGTTTGGGTTTTCTACGGCACTGGTCATATTGGGTCCATACCTCTGGAAATTATGATTATCATGAATTGTTGTCACCTGAAATCAAATTTTGCAAGTGTTCCGTGCATCCAGCTTTTGGGGTTTATTTCCTTCCTTGATTATCCTGAATTGAAATTGCTTTTGATCCTCATAACCCCCCGCATAAAGTTTTTGTTGCCTTTTGAGCTTGAACTATGTAAATTTGGCATGATGCAAAGTAAATGGAGCAATTGCTGAAATCTTTTAGTAATTATTTTTAAAATTTTCCAGTAAGGGAACTAAACTTAGGTTATCGAATTCCAATGGGGATGGGATTTGGATGAGAGAACCTTATGCACTTGAGGTGCCTTTATTTGACCTACCCGTTTTAACCAAATGATACGGATCCTTGGAATCCTTCTCAAGAGCCCTATATTTCTACAACCTACAGTGTATGGAGATCTGCAGTTGATCAGCATCCTCATTCCTCTGTTAATCTGTAAGATACATGAATCTGCTGTTGTAATAACGCATCTCAATGACTGCTTTCACCATGATTGTTTCAATGTCTTAGCGTGGCATTTGAATCCAATCCATCTTGTCATTTTTCTTCACTTAGAAAAGACATGCTTCAGTCTAGATGGCTAATCTTTCCCATTGTAACTTACCAACAGTGCATCCAAGATGACAGACATGAAAGGGAGCACCTCAGCTGATACAGACACCCGTGCCCTCCACAAAGAATGGGATAATACTTTGTGCCCCATCTGCATGGACCACCCTCACAATGCTGTCCTCCTCCTTTGTAGCTCTCATGACAAGGGTTGTAGGTCATACATTTGTGACACCAGTTATAGGCATTCCAATTGCTTGGATCGATTCAAGAAACTGAGGGAGAATTCTGGCGGCAGGCCCTCCCATCAACCTGGCCCGTCCTCCATCGATGTTCCAGTTGGCAGAAGCCTTGGGCGGAGATCTCTTCACAATCATTCATCCGAACCATTCCTCCGATCTCTTAGAAGAAGAACTTCGGAGGAAACCAACGAAGTTCTTAATTTGGAAGATATTAGTGGTGGGATTCCACCCACCATACCTGAACCATTAGAGGTAAACCACCACCATGAATCTGATCCCCATTTGGAATCTTCAGTTCAAACAAGGATGGAAATTGTCCCCGAGTCAACAGTATCGGAAAATTCATGCTTGAAATGCCCGCTATGCCGGGGAACTGTGAAGGGCTGGAAGATTGTCAAAGAGGCAAGGCAATATTTAGACCTGAAGTCAAGGAGCTGCTCTCGAGAGTCATGTCTGTTCACCGGTAACTACAGGGAACTCCGGAGGCATGCAAGGAGGCTTCACCCGACAACTCGGCCGGGTGATGTAGACCCTTCAAGGCAAAGGGCCTGGCGTCACCTTGAGCACCATCACGAATATGGAGATATCCTTAGCGCAATCCGATCAGCAATGCCAGGCGCCATTGTTCTTGGGGACTACGTGATTGACAATGGTGATGGCTTCCCACGAGACAGGGACTACTCAGGGGAGGGCACTGGGCAGTGGTTAACCACATTCTTTCTGTTCCACATGATCACCAATCCGTTGCGGTCCATTAATGACCATGGCAGTGGATCATCGAGGACTTCGAGGACCCAACGTCGTTACCACTGGGGAGAGAATTTGCTGGGCCTACAAGATGACGATGATGATGATGATGACATGAACCTTGATAATGACCAGCGTGAGGGGCGACGTCACAGGTTTATTCGTTTCAGGCGCAGTGAGGATCATCAACCATGAGAAGCTCCTTACCTTTCTGGTAAACCATGTACATGCATATTCTTCTTTTTTAATTGATAGGTGTTTATTTTATGGGAAAAAAATCATAGGTATTTTAGAGCATGGAAAAGTAGTCCAATGGCTTTACCTTGATGTGTTACAATGTTCCAATTTTTTTAGGCCATTGCGAGACAAGGAATGTGAAACCGGATATGAATGCAATGAAGTGGCCTCAACAAGATCAGAGAAATTCATTTGGTAATGTTTAGTTGTAAATGTAGTTTGTTCGTCAATGTGTATTTGCATTTGACTATGTATCGTGCGTGCACGCGCACATATGTTGTACTGCCTATCTTGCCAATATAGAAGCAGTGGGTTCCCAAGGTTGATTCTTTCACCAACCAGGAAAAACCCCATGCCCTCATTTGCTTGAAAATTGTTATCTTTGGAGCTGGATGCAGTGAGTTGTGGTTGTTGGAATTTTCATTTGCTTCATTCAACTCAATAGTCCAGTGTACCAGAACCAACCTGACCTCACGATGCGATGAGGACAAAAAGATTGACCCCGCGTTCTTATCTTTTTTCATGATTAGCAAAGAACGGGAGGGAGATAATCATAGGGACGATATGACCAGCGAGCTGTAAGCCAGTACAATATGATTCTCTTTCTCTATATATAGTCTCGCGAGCTGTAAGCCAGTACAATATGATTCTCTTTCTCTATATATAGTCTCGCTTTCTATATCGCTTAACAAACGTTTGGTACAAGATAAAGTGTTTAGTAAAGTTGAACCACCTAGTTCTCGTTACTGGAGTTCTATTCCTATGTATGCTTATTGAAACCAGGGGTAACAGCACTGGGGAAACACACCTCTTGGACGAGTAAGCCAGGCTAATAGACACAAGGGTAACGGCGCTGGGCAAACAGTGGCAAACAGTACGAGATGCTGCGTACTAGGAAATAGGCCTAGTTTCCTCTGCAATCACTACTACATTCTTTGTATCCCAGACGTAGCCTGACCCACAACTTCTGTGTGTTCTTTTCCCCCCTTATCACTTATACCTGCTTCCGCCTGCAACGTCCCGCTCGCTTTCTCAAAAAAAAGCTTTGAAAGAAAGTTCAGTGTAGTATTTTTGTCTGTGAACAAGGTCAGTGTGCTTCCATATCCATCCCCGGTTTTGGTCCTCGTCACTACCTTTGCTTTCATTCCTGACCATACCCAATTCGTTGTCAAACGATCACCCTTTGCTGCATAACCTCCGCCCTTGTCTGGTCACCTCTCTAAAGGAGCATCATCTGCTGTTCTTATTGTGTAATTGCACACCTTTTGCGATTGTAGGAAGTTGTTTCTGCAATCGCGTAATTAAACAATTTTACTGTAACAACTTTCTACAAATAAATTTTTGACAAATAGTGTCTAAAAGACGCGATTTTGAAAAGCTAGAGGGATGAGTTTTCTGCAGAATCAGTTTTAAAATTTAGATTTTTGCAGAATCAATTTTACAACTAAACACACCCTTTGCGTCTCAGTGTGGTATTACGTGAGGCCGAGATGTGAATGATTTGAGAGTTGAACAGGTGTGATTTAAATGACAGGATACTAACTTTTGTGATGGCTTTGAAGTCCACTTTGAAGTTTGAATGACTTTTTCTATTTTTGCTTTCTTGGACACTCGTAACGTGTGTTGTGATTTGTTGTAAAATAGAAGCTCATTCTTATGACTCGTTGGCCCCCCTCTGTGGGCGGTATGCATCATCATCCCTTCTTTTGTTCATATGACACATTTCACTAAAGAATAAAGCTGATAGTTTTTAAAAAGATGTACCTATTATACTAAATGTGAGTCATTTGTCGCTTTGCTTCTCTGAAGTTTTTTGTTTTATTTTATTATGCGTTGTACTTCTCTCATTTCTAATTCAGATTTGTATTAATTCATTTTTTATATGAAATCATTGGTGACCAGAGTATTTTTTTTCTTTTAAAAAAACAAAGAATATAAAAAAGTGTGTGATAGAACAATATTAATTTTTCAAGATGAAAGTGGTTTTTGACGTTTATGGGATACTACGATGTGTCATACAGTGGCATGTTTAGCTAAAATATAAACATGATGTTAAAAGGGGTTTTGATGTTTATGGGATACTAATACGTGTGTAATACAGTGGGAGAGCACTACATCCACTGCAAGGATGTTAAAAGGGGTTTTGATGTTAAAGGGATACTTATGTGTGTTATATAGTGGGAGATCACTACATTGACAGCAAGGGCACTAAGGTTAAACTTTCAGGCCTCGTTCGGTTCATATAATTTTGGGATGGATTTTGATTCTATGTGAGATTATTAGGAAAGTATGTAAAATTCAGTTTTTAGTTAGTAATAATCATGATGATAATTATGGGCCCTACTGAATTTTAAAATTAGAATAAAGACATGTGAAAAAATAGAGTAGAATTAAATTCCCACCATTTTTAGGAATAATCTCAAAATCCATCAGGATTTTTAAATTAAATGAATATTCTACCTTCTACAAATTAATTAAATTACTATCTACGTCTATTCTAAAATAAAATGCCTTATTTCTTTTTTTTACCCACCACCTCCTCTCTTGTTGGACGGCTTATTCCCTCTACAATATTAATTATGTGTTTAATTATATAATCGGTTATTTATTTATTTATTTACATTCCTTTAAGGGAAAATGACCAAAAAATCTCATAAGAGTTTGAAATACCTAAATCAGTCATTTTTTAAAATTATATCTAAAAAAGTCTCATTCCACATTTTTTGAAATACAAAAGACTAATATGCTCTTATCTAATTAAATATTTAATATCTCTTTTTATTCCACACTAAAAACCTATTTTTCCTACAAAACAACAATCTCTCTATACATGATGAAAATCAATCATTTTAGATGTTTTGTTATTATATATTGTATGTTTTTTATATATATTTTACACGACATTGTTTATCATTTTTCATTGTGTATAATTATAATATGTAATTTAAATATATATCGTGCCGTAATGCAACATATGATATTTTAATATTCTAAATCTTTATTTACATTTTTTATTTTTTAGCTATTTACATATTTTTATGATATCATTAGTACATATCCATTTTTTAAAAAAAAACATCAATATTTAATGGAGTTCATCATAAAAATTCAAATTATATTGATACATATTTCACAAAATCCACCTAATCACAAAGAATTTACAATGAAAAAAATTTGATCTACATGAAAATGTGTAAATTATATTAATAAAATTAACAGGGTGAAATATTTTAACAAAGTTAAGAGATGTGGAATGTATTAAGGATTTAATTACATAAAGGTAGATTAACTTTTTGTGTTTCCAAAATTGTAAAATGAGACTTTTTTATGTATAATTTTAAAAAGTGGTTTATTTGAGTATTTTTAACTTTTGGGAGACTTTTTTAGTTATTTTCCCTTCCTTTAATAATTATAAAAAGATTACTCATTTTTTTATAATTGCCATATGGGTAAATAAATAAATTTTGCAAGTATATGCATAATAAAAAGATTACTCATTTTTTTATAATTGCCATATGGGTAAATAAATAAATTTTGCAAGTATATGCATAATAGTAAATGTATTTTAGATATTTAAACCAAATTCTTTTATCATTTCTCATGTGTGAATCAAACATTAGAAAATGCTTCTTCCCACAAATTCACTATCGAACCAACAGTTTGATAGAATCTGAATTTCTGATAAAATAATTCATGATAAAATAAATCCATCTAAAAAATTAACACAAACCAAATGAGGCCTTAAACCTAGGATTCCCTTGGGAAAAAAATAACCCATCAGGCCACTCACCAAACAAGCATGAGCGTGCTAATACTCTCATTCTGTTTTACAGTCCGTATGTGTTCTCTAACATTGATAGTGCATCACTCACTTATTTGAAGGTTATATGCCTATACACTATTCGGTTCCAGTCCAACTGGATCTGATCAGCTGACCCCATCAAATTATCAAAGCTATTGTATTATTTAGTGATATTATAATTAAAAACCCCTACTAATTCCGATGGTTAAGATTAAGAAGAGAAAATCACCTGAATTATAGTGTTTGCATTTCCTCCATCTTGTATACATGTTAACATGAGATTAAAGAAGAAAAAGAAATAATAACCCTGTACAATCATTCTAAAAGTAGAACATGTTTCCCTTCAGGAAACATAATCATCAACAACTAAATTATGGCCTGGAGCTATGATCATCCGAGATTGTCTCCTCAGATGATGCGTCGCTGTCAATAACTATCAGTTCATTCAGTCCTGCGTTACTCTGATTCAAGTCAATTGGGCCGTTTTGATTCGAAGTTCGACTCTCCACAGCAGGATAAAAGGAGGTTGAATAAGGAGCTGTGCCAAAACCTGTGCTTAAATTGGAATCCAGAGCATCCGACACCCATAGCCCACCAAATTTACTATATATCTTACTCTTTCTGAGCCTTTGTGGTGGTTCCATTGGTGGAAAAATTGGAACATCAGGCTCTGAAGAGGGGGGGATGAATTGGTACTCATTCCGAATCATACTCACGGGATGTGAGATGGCCATTTTTGGCACGGTAAATGCTTCCTTGAGCCAATGAGGCATATGACTGCCACTTGATGTTCCATCAGGCCAATGATCAACAGGCACTGGTCCTCTGTTTTCTGAACTTTCAAATGGTTTCTGCTCCATAGCATGTTGTCCCTGTGAATAATTTTCTTGGTTGCTATCCAGATATGCAAGACTTTCCTGGCCTGTACAACATTGTCTCAATCTTGAACCAATGGTTTCTTCCTTCCGCACCACCTGACTTCTTCTCGTATAGACCTCGTCATTATAACAATCAGGCACTGACTGAAATGGGTAACTCTTTGATATGTTTCGATCTCTCTGGAGATACACATTTCCTAAAGAAAGCTGAGTTTCAGGTGCGGGTTTTTGAAGTCCCAATGATGAGCTAATGTCAGAGCCATGGTTTCCCCATTGATTTCTGAATGAGGCATTTGCAAGGGACGCATTGGAGATGGCTTGTGAGCCATCGAAGAGTTTAGTTTGCTCTTCCTCCCACTGCCTGGCAAGGTCTCCTGCAACCCTCCATTCTGCGAAGCACAGCTTTGGATCTTTTAACATAGCTTGCCAGTTGTCTCTCCCATGCCTTCTCATGCCTATCCAAAGGGAATCTAGTTCTTGCTCTGACCAAGTAGACAAGTGATAAGTTGAGAGATGCTGATTTCCTCCACACATCAAGATGTTGTCCAGCTTGTGCCTCAATTCAGCAAAACTATAATAGGATATAGGTGGCATACAGGAGAAGTTCTCCATGGAATGACCTGACCCATTAGGTTGCACTGGCAGTGACAAGCCAAGAGAGAGAGAAGAGCAATTGGATGTTTGATAGTTCACATTCATTCTTCTGTGAAAATCCAAACTCAGGGTTGGGATTTGAGACATATACTCCCACGGGACTGTCTGGTCCATGATGATCAAGAGAGATTCATGTACAACAAAAGAGCCTAGTAAAAATGAGACATCTAAATATTTGGTAATAAGATAACTTATGTATAAAAAACACAAGAATAATGCACGAGGCAGTTATGCAATGCTGTGACTTATGATGAAAATACTGAGATGCGGAATTGACTGAAATGAAATAAATTTTAAATTTCGAAGTTCACCTGTTGGCATGTATCCCATACAGCCAAGCTCCGTGACATCGGAATGGAAAACATAGTCTGAGGTGGTTCACTGTAATTGACACAGTCCTGCTTGGTAGATATATATGTATTCTTGTCACGTTTGCAAGGGTAAGGGGATGTTTCATGTAATAGATCATCTAAGGTCCCCAACCACCCAAACTGTTTGCTTCTTGCATGAGATTCCTCATTGACTGAGGCACTATGCTGGCCTGATGAATTTTGGGGGTCCAAAGGATATTCAGATGCGACACCTATGGATAATTTGCAGGCACCTTTTTGCACAGTACTTCCGCTGTCTAGCATGCTAGGTTGTTTAGCCTCACATTCTGGCAGGTTAGTTTCAAGCTGCAAGTTCAAAAAAGTTGATGATCTTTTAGTGGATATTGAATTGGTAAGAGTAGACAAATCCTCGTCTTCCAAAACATTATCTGTTCTGATTGACTGCTCGCTGATAGTTGGCTCTCTATTTACACATGCATTTCCATCAGGACTAGCAATCTTCTGCAGATTGAATTCATCATCTTCTTGCATCTCTGTGGAACAGGGATTGTTCCTTCCCATCCCTGTTGACTGCATTTTCTGGTGTTTGACTGTTGCGTCTTTTAGTCCACCTTCTGCAGGCAATCTGGAAGAGAAAGGAAGTACCTCTCCCAAATTTGACTGCTCAGCAGAATGAAGAGATGATCCTTCCAACATTGAATCTTGTGTGTTGTCTTGCTGTACAGCAGGATTCCCATAACTGTTTGAAAGCCAAAATTTTATCTTATATCAGCAAACCAAATAAATAACAGAATTGGACGATAAAATTAACATATATTTACATCTTGGGTCCAGAAAGACCTGCGGGGAATGCTTCAAGATTGTTTTCTTCCGTAACACCAGCCATCTGTACAACATATTTGCCAACAAGGATTTAAAGGGAGAAATGTACATGAAATAATACAGCACAGTATAAAAGCACGAAAAATATTATATTTTGAACAAAAATTATGCACGCATATGATTATTCCCATTACCTCTTCAGCACTATTTAATTATACCAGAAATCTCAAAACACAGTTAGTATGAGAACTTCCATTTCATCTGCAACTTCATCACTCAAATCCCTGAACTGTGTGACATTCACATATCAATACCAGAGACCTTGTGTTCAGAAATTGTATTCTTCCTCTGATCTGTATTCTTGCCACATCCTGGTAACTAGAGCTATAATATCTTTGTTTCTGCCATCCACCTCAAATAATCAACCTATGATTCCTTTCCAATTAGTTCTTTTCTTTATTAAACTAGGTATTTTCTTAGAAAATTATGGCACATGTGCAGGCCATTCAACACTATTTCACTCACTGATGCCATCACTACTTCCAGTAGAGTCATGTCAAGTGTCATGCTTCTCTAATAATCATCAATAGAGCCATCCTTCTTCCCTCCTTAATACGGCCATCCTGGATTCGAATACAAGTGTTAACACTCAAATGAATCACCTGAATCCAAAACATTGGCATGCAACCAAGCTCCCTTAGCATGTCTCTACTACAATTATCTTGCTTTACCAATGAACTTATATCATTTTGAAATATGTAAACATCCTTTTTGCATAAAGAAATTTCTGGACCTATGTTCTGAATAAATTATCAATTGCCAATCTGATGAAGAAAAAAATCTGAACCTCACTCTAGAGATTCTGCCATACTATTACATGCAGAATTTGAAAAAAAATGTCATGACATCATATAAGCTTCATGCTTTCATATTAGTTAGACAAAAATTAGTGGCATTTACTACAGCAAGTACACGGTTGGATATTTTAATACAGGATTTGTTTTGCCAAATCATCCTTCCCAAAATAAGAGTAAACTCATTATCAATTATTAAGATCAATATATCCGACAGTCATATATGGAATACAAGAACCTTAATCATAATTCCATGAACTCTAGCAAACTAACTATCCAGTATAATAAGTAGATGGCACAGATACCAGTACATAGCTAAAAGCAACTACCAGAACATACTACATATGATGCACTGGGGATCGGAACATGGTGATGAAGACATTCATGCTATGCTTCCTGAATATTTGATCGCACATACAATGGAAGATATCATACCGCATGTTTCTGCAATTGCAATGGTATATGCTTGAGATCATTCTCTAATATCGGTACTATACTTGAAGCAGTGGCGGGTCTGCATTTGTCAATAGATTCTTCATATTTAAATCTCTCATCTGATGCACCGGACTTCGTCCGAATAATTTTTTCATCTAAATCCCTTTTTCTTCTGGATTTTCGATAAAATGTAATCAATTTTGAACCAAACCTTTCTTTTGGAAGTATATCGCTATGTAAAGGATGACATTTCACCTTTTGAGGTGAGTCGTGGTTTCCCACATGTTGCAATTCTGAAATAGGAGTTTCTGGACACTCAGAAGCACACTTTATTTCAACAGGAAAATCTGAACTTGATTTCGTCATATCTGCTAACAGCAAACCTGATTGCACTTCGAGGAATTCAAGCCTGCATGTAGAACCTCTCTTGGGAGGTGAATGGTTCAGATTGATATCACTCAATTTATTTCCAGTGGATGCGCCAGCACCAACAGAGTCATTCCTTTCCTTGCTGAATGTCTCACCAATATCCTTTGTTAGTAAGACCTTGTGTGAGTGAAGCCTAATGGGTCCCATTTCAGGTATCTCGATGTTATTGTGTTTCCTTGCCATCTCTGGCTCTGGCACTTGTGGTTCTTGCACAATTTTGTCCGTGTCATAATGTTTGCTACAAGGTGGGCACCACCATCTACCTTCAAAGGAATGCTTCAAAGACCAAAAAAAGTTATTAGATTTATGTGCTCAAGATCATGAGCTCTAGACAAATATCTTCATCAACACAACATACCTGGGGAGGCAAATCAAAACATTGAAGATGATAAGCTTTATGACAGTTGTCACAGCCATGCAGGTCACCACCAGCATTGCAGATAACACATTTATCAAGGAGCTGCAATGAAACCATGTAAAAGAGGGAGGCAAATATCAGATTAGAGACGAAGTGAAAAGTATATTTGCCAAAAATAAGTCATTTGCAATAACATATGAGGGGACAGAGCCAAATATGCGTTGGCGGGGGCAACTTCTCCGACAAACCTTTCAAAATAATATTGAACTTCTCCCCCTTCCTTGATATTTGGGAAAATTATTGAAGTTTGACCTCCTCTAAGATTTTCTTTTAATATGCGCATCCCCGCTCCCCAACCCACCCACACACACAAAGTATTACTCATTTACTTGGCTCCAGCAGGTTTATAAGGAAGTACGCGACGGGTATACAATAACAGCACATAAACAATTATTCATTCGGGTATATAAATGAAAAAATACTATGTACAGGGATCAAACCTATCTTGCAGGAAATCATTCATTTCCTTGATAAAAGGTTTGGGAAAGTGGCAATTACTTTACAGATAGTCCAACAAATGAGGATCTAGATATATATTACTCAACAACAACAAAATTTACGAACCACCACATATGGATCTAGTACAAATGAAGAGTTGAGAGAGAACAACAATAAGATCGTAAAGGAATTGACAAATGTGATTATTTCGTTCATTTGAGAAGATATATTCTAACTTTCAAAGGATTGCAAAAACCACGCAGCATTTAGGTACTAGAAGTTCATTACTCAATGAAAAAGTCATGTACTCACCACGATATTCATTAAAGAAGTGGTAACTACAAATAAAGAATAAGATCTAGCCATACAACGTCAGAAAAAAAAACAAAAAGAATACACTGACTCAACCTTTAACTTTTATACGGTGCTGCCAAACTAAACTTGAGAAAAATATGCATAAAAAGCAAGCAAGATTGGGTCATTTACAGTAGATATGATACCACTAAAAAAACAAATGAACAAACTGTGACGAGTCTCATCACTTGAGTATCTTTAAGCAGGTATAGAATTCCTACCACATCATCCTCTCTCGGCTCTGCTGGCAGCTGATTTTTGTCAAATTCTTCTTTCTGCCTTGTTCCTGGGGAGATACTCCCTCTTGGAGATTTGGAAGATGGGGTAGCTTCTTTACTACCATATATCAAATTAGATTGGGCCGATTGACGTTTTCGCTTGTATGTTAAAAACACCTTGCTGCTTATCATTTCTGACTTAAACTACTCCTGTCCTGTATATTAGGCATTAATAAAGACACCAGGAAAGAGTAATCATGATATCCCACCAATATGTACAGTTCAATATCTGGTCCTTCTACCAGTCAACAGTATCTGCAAGACCATCAATTTAACAAGCATGCTTAGAGTGCGTTAGAAACTATCACTACGATGATCTTCAAGTAAAAACAATACTCTAGACAAACCAGTGGATATAAATTAGTCGGACAAGCTGTCAAGCAGTAAGTAGAATACATCCAATTAATGTTCCGTTATGTATCTTTCAAAACACAGGTATAGAACATTCTTCTTTAAAAACCCAGTGAATATCTAAACTCTTGTAGTCATACTACAAAGTGATCATTCTAATAGGCAATAAGGAGTAGCATGTCCAACAAAACAGAAGCAGACTTACTTCACAAACATAAGTAATTCCTGCCATTAAAATAATCATCTTAAGCTATTTATAGTTTGGGAGGTGGAATAAAAGGGTCTATGGATTCAACTTAACATTTATTGAATTTCAATAGCAGGTGCCCATCAGCTAGGATCATGAATAGCAACATTATTTTGTTTTATTTTGTTTTTTGGGTTAAAGAGTCATAGCTCAAATTCTACTGATCAGATCATTCAGTGATGTTTTTTTTGGTGAATAAATGAATTGTATTTCAGTCTAGGCACACCATGGAACCTTTGCTTGAGATTTTACCCAAGATACAACCACTTTTGAGTCTGATTCAACATTGAGTATTTTGACTCCATGTTTCCTGGCAAGGATCAGTCCCTACAAAATTCCATGGGTTTCAATAATGAAGATGGGATTATCCTCAGTGGCAGCAGAGTAGGCTAAGTGGACTTTCCCTTTTATGATTGCAAAGATTTCTTCCATAGCCCACACTAACTAGATCACGAGTACCATCAGCACTCAGTGATTTGATTGATACAAGATGGAAGATTTGCTTTTAACCAGTTAACTTCAGAAATCTCCCAATCAGATGAAGAGGAGATGAAAATAGAAGAACTAAGAGATGGAGGAAGTGTAGCATCTGAGGAGGACGAAGAGAAAATGCCACAATCACCACCATTGCAGACTCTTCTGTTCTGTTCTCTTCTTCCTTCTCAGGTGCCACAATCACATCAATGTTTTATTATTTCCATCATCGTCTAAATAATTGACAACTCCTACATGATTCAAGCTCTAAGCACATGAGGATTAAATAAACAAACAACAACGGCAGCGCTAAAACAAGAAAAAGCACAACTAAGAGTGAAAAGAATGAACCCACAAAAATCATTGTGTGTGTGGAGCACCCCAAAACCCCAACTTACATGTAAAAAAACTCACCCCAACCTGCAGTCTCCCCATCAAGAACTCTCTGATCTCTATTTCTCCTTAATAAAAAAGATATCAAAACATGATAGAACCCAAAAAAAAAAAAGGATTCCTTCCAAACAATTGAACAACAAACACCACCCAAAAGGATCAACCCATAAATCACTACATAGAATCACAAAATCCCACATTTATTTGAATTATTTAAAATTTACCAAAAGAAACCCAACTAAAGGAGCAACTCATATTATAAGCAATAAATTCCTTTCATTGAATAAATAAATTTTACATGGTACACAACACACATTCTACATTTCTCCCTTCATTTGATCACACTTGAAATCAAACCCAATATGCCAACAGAAAAATATTATCTTTTCCACATACAAGCATGAGTTAGAGCAACTTGAACCTGAAAATCCAAAACCAAAAAAAAAAAAAAGTGATCAGGGAAATTCATACCTGAATGATGAACTTGTGAAGACAATCCAATAAAGATTTCACCGATAGACCAAGAGCACTTTTAGTAAGTGAAGATTATTATTTTTTTGGTTAACTTTTTTTTTGAAAAAAAGTGAAATAAAACGAGACAAGTAATAAAAGAAAATCGGTCTTCGCCATTAAATATGAAGGCAAGGAGCACACGCAGAGTGGACGTGCGTCAGCCGTCAGATCAACCCGATTTTACGGTTTTGCCCTTTTGCGGCTTCCGTTGCTGTTCTCTCTCAATTATGAGTTTGGTCAGGATGTCACCACGTGATGGTCACGTGCACGGAACGGGTACGGACTATTTGGATATGGACGGACCTAAAGTTATTTTCAGATAACCAAGAATCCACCGTGATTCGAACTCGATCATAATATCAAACGGATTTAAAATTCAAGTGAAAAATCCTTAGTGTAAATTATTTATATTCTTTAATACATAATATATAAATAAAATAAATATATCATGTATTATTATTATTATTGTAATTAATAAAAACTTGAACATTTACTAAATAATATTATATAACATAAAAATAAGACATTATTTAGTTTATAAGCTAAAAAATTCTTAAACAAATTCTCTTACAAATAAGATGGATGAGATGAGTTTGAGTTTTTTTTTTTTAAATAGGCGAAATAATTAAACCCGTGACAGGTTTAAGACGGGTTTATAACGAAATTTTGTTAGCAGTTTAGGATCGGAATTGATCAAATTTGTCCCAACCCGTCCCGTTGTCATGCCTAAAGATAATCAGTCCACACATGTTTCGATATACATCCTAATTATCCAAGCATATGTATCCTCTCTAATATTTAGAAAGATCAAAATTCAAATATTAATATTCATTTCAGATTATAAAAAAAAGACAAATGAAGCTTTTAAATAAATTATATATAATGGCATAAGGGTCAATTAAGTAATTCTGATTCAAAAGGAGAATTCTATTTTCAGAAATCCGATTCTGATAGACTCCGTAAAAGGAAAATTTCTGCATGAGATATCTATAAGAATAAACACAGGAATAAGGGATTCCAAATGCAACTTTTCTGAGTGTTCCAACAAAAGGAGAATGAGAAAATTTGTTTCATATTGTATTCCTTCAGCATCAAATAAATTTTAGAAGCAATCCATCTCTGTTGGAGGATGAACTGAAGTTTGTGTATAACAAGAAATTGAACATTACATAGGAAAAACTGAAGGATGCACAAAATCTCACACAACCCTTTCCATCAGATAATGGGATTCAAACTCTGAACCCATGGAGAACAAACCCACAATCATTCCTTTATTACCACTAGATAATAAATATATTGTAAATTATATAACCAGTGATTTAGTGCAATCTCAAGAACAAAACAATGCTGCTCCTACAAAAAAATTGATGAATATGCCTTGAAGTTATCCTTTACACAAAAACCAAATGGCATCCCCTTCACAATAACAATGTATTTTACCACCACAAAAAAATTGCTTTACAGATGAACATGAGCTCTACATTTACACAAGTTGGCAGTAAAAAACATTGGAAAAGAATAAACTGGATATACTTATTACACCAAAGAAAAAAAAACATCTTCATATCAGCATGTCATCAAGGCAACCAAACGAGATAAATCATCAAGGCAACCAAAGTATTCCCAGCCAGAGACAGTTCCAGTTGCAGACATCTTACCCATCTGATGTGCAATGAAAACAAGTTCTTTTCATCGCTTCATTCCTCTCGTCTGAAGTGTCATTGACATGACACGAAGCCTGTTGGTGATCTCTGTGAATGAAGGACGGGCACCCGGGTCAGGTGACCAGCACTCTTCCATTAATTTTATCCACTCAGGATCACAATTATCCGGAATAGGTGGCCGAAGAGTGTTGTTCACGATTCCTCCTTCATAGTATACAGAAATATAGATGATCAGTTGAAGCCACAGATGTAGCTAATCTGGTAAAATATACACATTTCTTTCTGGTGGTACCCATGATAGTCTTGAGTGTTTGAGTTTTTAAGCTGTGGAAGAGCAAAATCACAAACAAACAATTCACATTCACAATGTATCTGAGAATTGATCTTCAATTTCTTTTTACCACGGGCTTAGGATTGCTATATAATTTGTATGTTCGTATAGTTTATAAGAAACTTTTATTTTCTTGTTTGTTTTTTTGGGCTGGTAAGTGCTCTTTTTTTTATTTTCTTGATTAAATCTTGACAGGAGGAAGACTCAAACTCAGGTTCACTCAATCAAGAAGGGGTAACTCTATCAACCTATTAAGAGGTGGTTCAGTTTCTTGTTCGTTTTAGTGCAAAGTAGTATCATCATCATGTCACGTCCAATCTTTAATTGTTACAATAATTATCTAAGGCCAGTCTACCAAGAGATTTTTTTTTGTTAAGTAGTCTACCAAGAGATGTATGTACTTAAGTAACCATATAGGGGAATGTAAAATCTCTCGAAAGCTGCTTACCTATGATTGCACCACAGTGCATATTGGCGTAGGGTTCCTCCCCTGTAAGTATTTCCCACATGGCAATTCCGAACGAGAAAACATCAACCTGAAATCATCCAGAGGGTTTGTTTAACAACTGAAATAAAACTATATATACACATGCACCATATCACACTGATGGGTTGGCTACCTTCTCAGAAACCCGGCTACTGCTACCATTCAGCAATTCTGGTGCCATCCATGGGAGAGTCCCTCGCACACCACCGGAAACCATGGTATTCCTTTTTATTTTCGATAATCCAAAGTCGCCAACCTGATAAATGGAGACAACAATTTTAATGGCATAGACTAAAAAACACATGGTGATATATTATAAATGTAATTACAAGCTTTCAATAGTGAAAATCAATTCTGATCTACATTATGTATACAATAGTAATTTCCCTTCAAACATCATTAGAGCACATAGAAGGATCCCCTTAGCTGGTTCGAACAATCTATAAAAAAAATTGAACAAATGTTTTAAAATCAATTAGTTTTATCTTCTGTGCTTTCATTTAACTCTCTTACCTTGCATATGGGTCTTTGAGCATCCCTCATATTAACAAGCAAATTGTCGCATTTCAAATCAAAATGCACAATATCCTTCGAGTGCAGGTATTCCATGCCAAAAGCTGCATCCATTGCAATTATGAGCCTTTTCCGACGATCAAGGGCCCTAGCAAAAGCAGATTTCAACATCACAATTTACTTCATCAATTATAAACAGGAACAAATACGAAATAAAGGCTGACTTACCTATCTTTCCTTAACAGGACATGCCTAAGTGAACCATTGACCATGAACTCTGTCACAGTTGCTAATGTTCCTCCTGTTCCATCTGGAACCACTCCATAGAAAGCTACAACATTGGGATGGTGAAGCTTAGACAGGATCTGTGCTTCCCTCCAAAAATCTTTACTCTGCCAACCCAAAAAGAATAAAACCACAAAATAGTTAACTCATGTTTCCCCAAATGCACCAAGAATTTAAATTTTACTATATGTAAAGAAGCATTAAGATTAATATCTTACTTAAATGAATGTCTAATGTAAAAGTTTCAATATGTCAAGAGTGTTCCATCATGTCTTACCTTAAGAAGGGTGAAGAAATGTAAACAAGGTAACAAATTGAATGCCCCTAATAAATAAATCTAGCTAAATCAAAGAGAAATCAAACAGAATAATGCATTTGAGTGCCATAATAATGTCATATGGACACACCAGCCGGTCTTGTTCAGAAGATCTTCCAGCAAAACAACTCTTCTTTATTCTCTTGATGGCAACATCTGTTCCCCTCCACTTTCCATGATAAACAGTTCCGAAAGTACCGGATCCTAACTCCCTTAACTCTTCAAGATCAGCATTCTTTATGATCTGTCCATCAGCATCTGAAATGTTCAGTATACTGAAAGAAAAACTTAATAAATAAAAGAAAGGGAACCAGAAAGGAAGACAATAAAGTACATGTTAAAATCATATCTACACACAGTACCAAAACACAAAGAATCAATGACTCTATCACAGTATACAGAACCAAAAAGGCAGTTCGAAAAGTACAATCATTTTTACATAATTATATTTTGTAAAGTTAATCAGTATATACCCATGTGCTCGCTTAACTGCTATCTCCATATTAAGCTCCATTATATCCAATGAACTTAAGAAACAAATAAATGGTGGATATGGGCTATAACAAATATTAGTGGTTCACCTGCAAACCATAAACACCAGCTTCTATCTCAGCTATAGCAGCATCACTGATGGACTCCCCCACATCTTTTTCATCATCTTTTCCATCCTGCATGATATATGTTCAAAATCTCAAACATCCCAAATCATTTGTCATAAATGTAGATGAACTCGATGGAAAAGAAGACACAATAATACCTCTGGCTCAGATTCTGGAGAGAGACTTTCTGCATTAATGATGTTAGGAGAGAGGACATCCAAAGCATCATCATCCTCATCCACCTCATCCAAAACAAGCGGAACAACTTTCACGGATGAGTGGACCCCCGGAGGTAAAATATGAGTCACATCTTCAACCGTGACCTGTGTTTCCAATTGCACTTGCCTGCTAAAATTATTATTAACCTCTGGCCCTACTAAGTTGTCAACTGCTTCCTTCATTATATCATAGGAGTTCTGTTCTTGTTTGACATCATGGCCCAAAAGATGTGGATACCCCACAAGATCCTGATCAAGAAGAGAGACTTCAGTCCTAAGTGCGTCATCCATAACCAGATTCTGAAACATGGACCATGGAGGAGGGTTGCTTGAACATAAGTTTAAGCTGAGACCAGTATCGTCAATCTGATTCAGTCTTGTCAAACTCTCAGAACTTTCAACTCCAGGTATCAAACCACGGGGAAGGTAAGAGGCAAGATCGACGGTGAGCCACCAAGTAGATCTTCAGAAGAATTCATGGGAGGCGAAACTGGGATAACATTTGCAGCTTTGCTTACTAGATTCCCATCTAATGTCTCAGCTAAACTATGCCCTTCATCATTTGTTATTTCAGAATGTTTTGTGGTGACATCCAGCATGGTTTCATTGTAAAATTTGGAATGATTTTCAATAAAATCAGAATGTTCTCTTGAGTCACTAAATAAAGTTGTGGGGTCTGAATTTTGTGGCACCTGAGATGCTTGTGTCAAGAAATTAATTCCATGTGTGCCAGGATTAGAGAAATCTTCGCCGGGGAACACACTACCGTATTTGTCAGTCATCGGACAATACCCATCCTCAGATGGGAGAAAAGCTTTCTCATCCATCTGACTCCCTCCATGACAGTTCAATCCAGGTTCTGTATAATGTTGCCATGTTCTGAAGTCGGGATCATCATTCAATACTACAGTATGTGCTTCTTCGTCGAGAACATATATGCTCCTCTGCATCAAATCATTTCTGCCAGAAAAATCTGACAAATCATTCTCCGTCTGCATGGACATCACACCCGCCAAGTTATATGGAGCATCCAAGGGGATGACTTCTTGGTTTTCTTTGAATTGAGACTGTCTGTCACGCAAATTCACAGATGGAGACGGTGAAACCGAAATATCCAATGGACTCAAAGTCCCATCCACAAAACGCGAACCTGATTGCCCATGATGGTCTTGCAGCAGCGGATCAGAATATGCATGGGGCATCCCAAACTGAGACGAAGCCAGTGAATCATTCGACTCTTCCAACCAACCCAATGAGTCATCTGCCTGTCTGTGAAACTTCTCAGAATGAAATGTCCTCCCCATCGCCGGCTTCTCGCAGTAGGGGTAGGCCCCCAAATCACTATCATTCCGCACAAAATTCGTAGGACCCATGTCTCTCACAAGCCTACGGTTTTGAAAATGCACCGCCCTGTGCCTCATCGGCAGCTCAACCTCACCATGCTTGTTGTGATCCACATAAAAAGGTGAATTTTCATTGTCCCCATAATAGAGAAGCTCTTCCGCGGATGGTCTATGTGGGGTCTTAGGCTCTCTAAAGCTAGGTGAGCCATCGACATTATGACCCCATTGGCTTGCCAAGCTGTTGGCACTTGAACTCTTCTGGGGGCTCGGCTCCAACATGCCATTAACAGCCGAGACATACTGATACTCTGCATTCCCCTGCATTGCCCTCGCATCAAATGAAGACGACCCAGTATCAGGCTCATTGGAAGGGATCAAAAACAAGCGAAGTCTCTGAGACCCATCGATCTTCTCATGCCCGTAATACTCCTCAATCATGTTCTGGAGGTCCTCATCGGACGAGACAGATATGAGCGCATCGAGATCCTCCCCCGGGAGCTGGTACTTGATCGTGTGAGGCTGGTTGCATATGTTGGTGGCCTTGTGCACGAGCTCCGTCCAAGAGAGGCCATTCTTGATGGTGATGATGCGAGTCTCCCCACCAACGTATCTGAGCTTCCCATCACTCGGCCGGGGGAGGATGCGCCCCCCAAAGCTGCAAAGGAACTTCATCTTCACCGACTGCGGCCTGTGCTCTTCGACAGAATCACGCGACGCCTGTCTCTGTGCGGCATAGTCTTTCTTTTGGGTCTGGTTGGTTTTTACAATGCGGTCAGACTCTGCCCTCCGGAGGGTCCCGGGCACAATTCTCGAGGCGGATCGGTCCTGTAAGAACTCCATGGAGAACTCCTCGCCTGTCTGGACGGATATGTTGTTCTGGGTCCGGTTAACAAAGACTTCCTCGCCTGCCATTGCTTGGAAGCCTTTGGGAAAAGATGGGTTTGGGTGTCAATTATTGGTTATGAATGGATACCAATGAAGGCATCGACCTGGGAACGAATGCGATGAAGTTGTGATTGTCATCCTTCAAAGGAGAGCCTTGAAGAAACCCCCAAAAACAATCGAGAACAACCCACAATCGCACACGATCGGGGTTTACAACAATCACAGATACCGATCCATTGAAAGAAACCTATCAAACCTACCATTCAAGAGGACCGTTAGAGAGAGAGAAACCGTCGCCTAAAAGCCAAACCCAGCTAGAAAAAACAGATGGGTATCTCAAAAAATAGAAACTTTGATACGAATTCGATGAAATCGGGCGAAAATCAAAATTGGGTTTCAATCAAAATCGAAAATTTTGTTCACCGGGAAACAAAAGATCAAAAAAAAGAAAGAATAAGAGTTACCTTGATCGTTCGATCTATGCCCAAACCCAAAACAATCGATCGATTGATTCTCTCATTTTTTCATAAAATGTTTATTCATAAATCGAGGATCAAAAGAAGCCGCCGAAGCTTACGCCTTGGATTTGCAGAGCGAGACAGCCATGAGAGGAAGGCGGAAGCCCTCGTAACTGAATTACCCATCCCCTATTTATATTTATTCTATTTTTTTATTCCACATTTTTTAAATTAATAATTAAACAAATTGTTTATTCATGGCATGGCCACGTGTCTTGCACGTGAGTTAGGGCTGGCTTTGATATGGGATCCACAAATTGAAAGGTTCACTTTTTTCACACATCATGTGATGTGTTTATAACATGTTACATGTTGGATCTATCATCACCTGACAATTTTATTGTTTGTTTGTTTTTTAAACAATATTTCAGGTGATTTTAAGGTGGATGTTGAACTTGGTCGTTTTTTTATATTCTATGTATATGTTTTTTTATGTAAGTGGAGCTCATTGAATACTGATATTGTTTTCAAACTGTTCATATTATTATTTCTTCAAAAAAGAACTTTTCATATTATTAAATAACACCTTATACCATTCTTGTTTATCTTTACATGAATATGTAATTTTTTTAAATATAAAAATGAATATACATTTTATTAGAGAAAACAGTATATATATATATATATATATATATATATATATTTTTACACACACACATATATTATTTTATGTAAATGTACATATTTCATTATATGCGATGTCTGTTTTTAAAATAAAATCAACATATGTAAAATTATTCGGTGAAGTTGTGTACCATAGTTTTCATTTGGATCATACCATCATTTTTAAAATGATAGATTTTAGTTAAAATGCTGACACTTATAATCTTATACATATACTTAAAAATCTATCTTTTTATCTATATCACAATTATATATAAAAAAGTGAATAATACAAACACAACAAAAAAATTAATTAAATAAATAAATAACAACAACTGCACATATAGTTAACAACACAAAATGAGAATAATTTCGATCAATATGTTATTAATAAGTAGTTGAGACATAATTATCATTAAAAGGAGGATCTATCAAGATTCTTAGTTTCTCACCAAAGTGGGAATTTGAACCCACCTAAAATTTCCACCTATCTTGATTTTGAATCCATCAGGACCCACATTTCTTTTAACAAAACCACCAACAACCAAAAAAGGGACTTTGACAAATTTCTGGTAATCATAGGATGGAATCAATATCCATCAGAGAATATCACCAAAAAATAATTAAAAAAAGAAATAAATGGAAAGAACTCTCCACTTAGATTGAAGTCTTTTCGAATACCCCTTCCAAAAAAATAATAATAAACTACTCTACAAAGCTTTGTTTTCAAACAAACAAGGGACAAAAAAAAGGAATTGGAGGGAAAGATAAAACCAAGGCAGAAGATGAAAACATTCAACCCGTTTGGCTAGCGGAATAGGGGTGGAATAGGAAAGGAATTGAGAAGAATAAGACTAAAATGGTGTTTGAATAAACGGAATAAGGGGGTATAGCTATGCAGAATAAGAAGAGAATAAGCTGATATTTATATTCCAAGTTCACCCATGAAATTGTGTTATTCCTCCACTGGGATAAGGTGACCCACCTATCAAATTACATATCATCACATCAAATCATCTGTCATCACCTCTTATACATCAATGAGACACACATGTCAAATCAACTTTTTACACCTTATTCTCATCTTATTCTTCATTAACCAAACACTCTAACATTTATTATTACGTTTCCCTATTAGAATAACTGAAAACACAACCAAACACAAAATCTCTTATTCCATTGATAAAATCAACAATTCCTGGAATATGTATAAACCCTAGAATAGCTTATAATTTAAGGCCAAGAATGAGGCATTGTATTGGTGACGAATGTGGTTTACATTTATGAGAGAGGAAACGACCATAGTTGGAATTACAAAGTAGCAATACATAATTGTAGCCAAAGGGCAATAGAAACACATTTAAGAATCTCTTTAAATAGATGCATATTCTGCATTGGTGATTTACACTTTGAATACCTGTTATGACCTTTAAGATCACAGAAAATGGGAGGATAAGAATGACTCCCCTAGTTTCACACTACAAGTATAACTGAATGCTGCCATTTGCCTACAAAGAATGCTAATCACTGGTGTAAAAAAAAAGGGTAAAAATCGCCAACAATGCTATAATCCTAACAAGATATAAATCCCAAAAGAATGCTTTTACAAACCTCCCCAAAGGGGAGAAACACAATGAAAAATGGGGTGGATTTACAACACTTGATCTCTCGATGAAGAACAAAGATGGAGAGCTCCACATCTCATTCACGAAGAAAAAGATAATGGTCATGCGAGATTTCATGAACAAAAGAAGAAAAACCGTGATTCCGGCCTCACTCTTGTAAAAACTGGAAGGCTGGATTCTTGAGAAGCTCTTCTGCTGGCCTAACATCAGAGAAGTCCTTCTCATGAAGAGAACTAGATATGTCGTCCACGGAGAAGGGTATGCTGTAGATAAGAGGCACCAGCTGTTTAATTAGGTCGTGGACCTCATTTGGGTTTAATATAGTATATTATAGATGGGTACAGAATTCTAACCTGGAATTATCTTCTAACAAGTATGCACTGCTGGTGGCATTATTAGAATCCTCGGTCATTAGCATTGTCATGCTAGTAAGGACCTGTTCAAGGATATTCAAAGAATACCCAGCAATCAGTAATGACAATAATTTTATTTTTCATGATCCTTAATGACCAAATCCAATTAGTCAAAACCTGTAATATGGAAATATTGATACAAGTATGGAATTATACAGTATTGCATCTTCAGGTGGGAGAATAGCAATGGGGAATTTAGGAAAAGACAGCATATGGAATCATTTTTAAAAAAAAATAACCGTTGAAGAAAGAAGTGGGATGAAGTACATATCATGTAACTGTAAATCAAATAACCATGGACAAGTAAACTGACTAGATCATAAATGTTGGAATATTCAGTACTCATCTAACAAATGCATGGCGGTGGTCAAATGTATAATAAAAACTACAACATATTTAAGTGCATGTACAGATAAAGGGGGTTATGACATACAAGGTCTTCTGTGCAGGTAAAATATGATTTGAACTTACCTCTTGAGATACACTTTTAGTGTTGTATTTGTCATCCCAGTAATTTGTGCAAATTCTAAAGAGCTGCTGAACACTTAGGATCTGCAGGCAGCAACAATGAAGAACATCAGGTCATTGATTGAGAAAAATATAGATGATTATTTATTTTATTTTATTTTTGTGGTGTGTGTGTGTGTGGGGGGGGGGGGGGGGGGGGGGGGGAATTAGCATGCTTACTGGACATAGATCATTGACTATTTCATCGTAGGAAATCCTTGATTTCTGGAATATTACCTGATAAACAAAAGTACATGAAAAAAGTTAGTGCTTGGAAGACTAAAATTGCATGAAGTAATTCAGTTTCTTCAATGCCAACAGTTTTAACTAAATACACCATAAAATGATGATTCCCAAGCTTACTTCCCAAGAAAATGGGAACACTGCAC
>CM060866.1:31755963-31857963 GCA_030737845.1 Acorus calamus
TGCTAATGTTGACTATTGACATTATCCATTAGAGGTTATCCCCTTCATCTGTCCATATTCTGTTTCCCCAGAGTATCTCAACAATGGTCATATTTGATAATAATTGATACTTCGTATATATACTTGCAATATTCATTACTGTCTTCATTTCCTCTTCACAAAACCATCAAATGATTCAAACCGGATCCAAACACTGTCACATTAATCATCCTGGTCATTATCATGAACATTTCTATGATCAACAACAGAACATCTTTCATTTCTCTTGCATGTATTCTGTTTCTCCAGATATTCATGTTGAAGGTCATATTCATTATCAGTCAATACTTCTTTTATAGTTATTTTATATCCATTTAAGTCCAATTCTTTCTTTCCTCTTCTTGAAACTCCTGACATGGTTACATGACAACTAAACTTGCAGATTGCATCAGATAAATGCAAGGCCCACCAAATAGATAATGCAAATATCCAACATCCAAATTTCAGGAATCTATCTGTTTAGTTGATAATGATTATAACAATTATAAGAGCAGAGTAATAAATCTTTGGTCAAAGCTGAAGCTTTGCAGTCTGTACCATAGTTTAAAGTGCGGCCGCACGTCATGTTGATGTGCCCCTCCCATATGCGGCGCCCATTTGAAGTCAGTTCAAATTGAATTCAAACTGACTTCGAACGGTAAGAGGACGTTCGAAGTTCAGTTCGAACGAACTTCAAACGGTTAAATCTACCTCTAGGTTCAGATTGTCATTCGAACGAACATACTGTTCGAAAGCTGTTCGAACACAATTCGAACGTCCAGAGGACGTTCGAATTCAGTTCGAACGGGGGGTTCGAACGGCTGCCTTACCCTATGTGCGACCGCATATTCAGTACATGCGGCCGCATATGCCATGTGAGGACCCCACCGCACATGCGCACATGGTTTTGAACTATGGTTTGTACATTATCTAAAAAAACTAAAAGGCCCATACAGAGGGAAGGATTGAAAATGAAAATGTCATACAAGAGTATTCAGCATACCTGGATGCATTGAGCAAGCAATGCTGTCAGATCTTTCTTCAAATTATCACGAATGATCCCATATATTTTCTCAACATATGCTGTGACTTGCTGCTTGAAAAGCAAAGCAGGATACTTGGGCTCGACTTGATGTACAGTATTTTCAAGTCCATCAACTACAATGTCCGCTGAAGATGGAGAAGAACGGAATCCCTAGAAGAGTTCAAATAAAAGAATTAATTTGATGTGAAAATTAAAAACTTAAATAATTTAACAAAGAAAAACATCAAACAAAAGTAATGCACATTCCCTGAACCTAATGTCTTCCGAAGGACCATAAAGATAAAACATGATACGTACTTGAGCCATTCTACCAAAGAATGATGTTGAAGGAGGTGGCTTCTGACGAGGTGTTGACCCAGCTCCACCAGCTGCTTTTAAACTCCTTTGTAGCAAGAATAACAATGCAGATGTATTTGATAGCCAGTAAGACAAATGCTCATTGTCATCCTGATTCTGCATTAAGCCATTAACCATGTAATCAGATGATTGCACCAGTGTATACATAATGTTGTATATAGATGTCACTTATAAACAAGGAAGATAGCATAATCATTCCCAAGGGAATGAAGAAGACTATGACTTCAACAGTAATCCAATTGGTGCATATTACAAGTGTACTCTTCTTTGAAGCCCGACTCCCTATAATCTGCATTGCCTGATCATCTGCTTCTGTTTAAAACTTCATGAAGTATGAGACCTAATGTCTCAAGACCCAAATCTACCCACATCCTTAAGACTCCTCTTCCAGCAAGATGTCTACCCCTCCACTTCTACTGCCAGTTTAAAGATAATCCAACAAAGACCAAGCAGTATTTTTCATTTTTTCTACATATAAAAGCAACTAATTTATCAGACATGCTCATTAACTGCAGTTGTCAGAAATCTTTATTGGCTCCAAGAATACCTTCATCATCAACAGGTTGAATACAGAAGATGCTAAATTTCTGTTTAAAGTGCAACAGGACATTACTACATACATATAAGAATCTGGACAGTGAGCAGCCTACATGCTAAAATACTTCCATGACAACTAAACTCCCATGTACATAATTATTTACAAGCAGAAATATAATTTACCTCAATTGCAGAACCAACCATTTGAATAAGGCGATCAAAGACACTGGTCCGTTCAGCTTCAAAAGATTTCCAATAAATTAGGCATTTGTAAATGGTAAATGCAGCAACGGGCTTTTCTTGACTAAAACCAATGTTATTGACCACACAATTGATTAAAGCATCAACACTCTCCTGGGAAAAAAGAAAGAAAAACATTCAGTTCAACTTGCAAAACTTTCAATCTATGTTAGGCCCCGTTTGGGACTGTGTTGTGGGACATGGCATCGGAGGAAGCGGTGACGCGATGGAGAAGCAGATTTTTCAAGCGTTGCAAACGCGGAAAAAAAAATGCTTCCAACGCTTCCACCACCTGAAAATGCAGACGTGGGTTTTTCGTTTGGTTTGGAGGTGGCGTTCCACTGCGTTCGCCAGCACAGACGCGTCCACAACGCGGTCCCAAATGGGCCCTTAGTCTTACAGATGAAAGAATGGAAAGAACATTGATTTAGTAAGTAGATATATCCAAATTCAGCACATACATGCTGCCTCTCGACAAGGTATCTTCTCAACTTGTGATCAGAATCTGCATAATCCTTCTTTGGTGTGCTTTGAGGATCCTCCTATGACACAAACATAAAAAACACACCAAGAGCTTAACAGCCAAAAAAAAGACACATATAAACTCTTACACACATACAATCATTTTTTCTCTTTACCTTAGGCTGTGTACCTTCATGATGTCCATTCTCCAAAGTCTACAAAAAAATTGATAACGCAGGAATATTAATGTCACTATTTTTAAAAAAGGCAGATATTCAAGATTGTGTGTACCTTATGTGTTGGAATTGCTAGATGTTCTGACATGCGTTTTATAGGTGAATGCGGCAGGGCCTGTTGCCGGAGAATTTGATCCTCAGATTCCATATTCGATAACTTTTCCTCAAGCCTGTAAGAAAGTAATCTTTAAATTGAAATATAGAATCCCAAGCAAGTGGATGAAAATAACAATTCTTTCAAGACAAATAGAGTTGAATATGATGGTTTGCTGTTTAGATGAAGATCAAAAGGCTATAGTTGAAAAGCTGCAAAAGAACCTTTGCATGGAAGTTTTCAGCTGAATTATCTTTGATTCTGCCTCCATAGCCTGCTTCAGCCGCTCTTCACTTAGTTTGTTTGTATCTTCATATTTCTTCTCAGTTTCATCAATTTTATTTTCAAGTGAACTCACCAAAGCCTACAGTAAAAGTAAATATCACAAATTTAAATATAAAATCATGTACAGAAATTTATCTAAAAGGTTCAGGTAAAGATATTATTCAATAAAGAAAATGAATCCCGTGAACGAAAAAACATTAATATAAAAAATGCGGGTTGCTTTTCAAGTCTCAATTGCTCATCAAGCACTGTTCTTACATTTTCCTACAGAAAAAAATAAGTGCACTGAAGTTAGGAAATTTCACCTTGAGCTTTTCATTTTCAACTGTTAGCTTATTAAGCAATGTAGTATCAATAACTGGAACTTCACGTATGACAGGTGCTTCCTCAGCAGCTCTTTTTGCAACTTCTCTCTCTTTCATTAGTGCAGCTTTGGCTTCTTTAAATTGGAGTTGCATCTCCTGTAAAGCAGACTGCAGTTTTGCATTTTCTTGAGTTTTTGCTTCTTCCATGTCAGCCTACAAGAAAATCAGGAACAAAAAAACAATGACATGTTTATACCAATGGCTACATGAGTAAGCTAAGCCCCAATAGCATCAGAAAATCAGTTCATCTGAGCCCCTTTGGGACTCAATCGTCAGAGTTCAAAAATCTGCCAACTCAATGCTGTTATGCTGATAAACCATTGCAAGTTCCATGACTCTAGCTTCAGTGCTTCTTATTCGAAAGTTTAAATTGCAAGTTCCATGACTCTCACCACTGTAAATCCAGGTGATGAAAAACAGAATTTTCAAGGACAAACCCCCCTCCCCTCAAAAAAAAAAAAAAACAGAGAGTTCAATGCATCCCAAACAAACAAATATATATATATATATATATATATATATATATATGGATGATTAGGTGCGGCGAACGGCGGGTGCGGCAGCGATCACAGGCCGTCGATCACGGGTCCATCGCATCGGACAGTCGGATGCGATTCACATCGACTGTCGGATGCGATGGACCCGTGATCGAACGGCCCACGTCGCGGCCGCACCCACCGTTCGCCGCACCTAATCATTTCACTATATATATATATATATATATATATAACACAGCATGAGAATTAAATTTCCCAGAGAGATTACCCTCATGCGTTTCTCCAGCTGCAGCCTCCATGTGAGTTCTTCAACCTGCTTCTCCAATTTATTTTTGGCAGCTTGGAGAGCGCCGGTTTCCTTTGCCGCCTGCATACACACAGGGAATAAGGGAAAAGATCACAAACAACATTTGAAGATTACATTTGCACCAGCTCAAAAAATGTTACAGCACTGTACAATAGTGACATTAAGTGGTCTAACAGGTGACACATATCCAACCATTTTCAAGCAATGATTTCCAGAAAACCTGAAGCTCGTACAAGCTGCATGAATTTACCATCAAGCATCACACCAGGGAAATATGGTGTACAACAATGAATCCCTTTGGAGGTTCAGAATATTCAGTAACTTTGCTATTGTAAAGCATAAAAAGGGAACTTTCCTTCAACTACACTAAGGAACCATACAGAACCTTATTATGTTTTTAGAGGGATAGTCAGAGTTGCAAGAAATGAGTTTCACAATATCTTAATGAACATTTTTTTTTTTTTGTGAAAACAAAGTTAATCAACATAGTTAGCAGAAAGATTCCTCACCATTTTTAGTTTTCGTAGCTCTTTTATAGCAACTCTTCTCCTCCAGGCGCATTGAGTGGAAATGGCTGCCCTCTTCAACCTCATATAATGTAACCGAGCCAGATACTGGCGGCATTGATTCTGGAGTAAAAAAAATCCATTTATCCATAATAAATGACAAGGAAAGAATCCATAGCTCAACTGAAAGTCTGAAACATAACGGAGGAATAGCATGGACTATGCAATTTCTATGACGTGACATGCAGGCCTCAGACATGACAAATCTGAGAAACAATCAGCAAATATATTTGTGCTTACAAAAAAACATGTGCATTTGACATATTTTACCGTTTCTCTATAAATCAACATATACATTTGTGCTTACCCAAAAAACATGTACTTTTGATATAATTTTATGATTTTGTGACAAGAAATTATTTTAAAATGCAGACTTTTTTTATGACCCTTAATATCTGGCTGTCAGTCACATGAGGTGAACTAACATGTCCAATATGTCGTCTCAATAACCCACATTATGTTAATTATCCAGAAATCATTTGTACACATCCACATTGTTTATCAGTGCACCTACCTGGATGATAATTGCTGCCCTTGTCTGTCGTTTTAAAAGAAGATCCTTACGAGCAGCCATGCCACGCAGACCAGATTGAATTGTGATAGAAGAAGCAAGCAATTCTTTGTAAGTCTTCCGTGCAACGCACATGCGTAAATTCTTCTGAATTCTGAGACAAGCAGCTTCTCTCCGCAAGCTCTCATAAATTTGTCGCACAAATGTCCTGGAATCAACATAGAATGGAACTCAATACAGTTTAAACTCTATAGATTAGAGGGATAAATTGATATCCAGAGTGAATTTATAAAGAGCCCGAAATGAATAATCTATTGCGACTAATGCATCTCATATGACACTGAATATCCAGAACCTCTGCACGCAGCTTGAATATGTATCGCAGACCGCTGCAGTGAGACGAATCTTTGGCGAGCCAAATGTGACCGAACTTTCCTTTGAATAACGGAAGCAGATGTTCCCAGCACTTCAATCCTACGAGCGTCTAGTTCTGCCATTTGACCAGCCCTCAAAAAAACTTTTGTTTTACCTATCTACAAGAAAGTAATCCACGATTAGCTCACTCATGCTAGAGTTGATAAAATGCAATTATGTGCTAAAATAATACAGACTAAATCCTTGTGCCAAGATAAACCAAAAAGAAGAACATAAAGAAAAAGAAGAAGAAAACTGACGGTCTTCCTGTTTCAAATCTCGAAATTTGCTTCAACATTTTCCATAACATGGACACCAACTAATGTCGCTAAAGCATTTATGTACATCGTACTAATTACAGTAGATATTTGTATACTTATTACAGAAAATTAACATCACAAAACAAGTTAAAACAGTACCCTCATCTACTTGAAACAGTTTGTAAACATATAAAAAGCAACTTCGAAACATAAAAGCTCAGGTCAACTTAATATCAGATGAAAGGCAGCACAGATAGATTCAATAATCTATCTGACATAGTTTGAGAATTCACAAAGACAAAATTTAATGACAAAAGTTCTGTTTTAATTACTAATGGCAGGCAGAAACAACAAAAACAATAATGGAGAAACAAATTAAAATCAAAAGGTAAAAACCTCTTTTACCTACATAAAGGTCTGTCAGGTTCAATCAACCATGCTTTCAAGAAATTACAAAGAGCAACCGCGAATAATGTGGATCTTTAAAAAAAATGATAAAAGAACCACCTCACTCTAGATACATGACTTAAAGTAAGGATTCAGGTAGTAATTTATTCTATAGGTATTTTGCTGATATACTTCAATTTCAACATGTATGCAGAAGTTTCATGCTGGCAACTGCAGAAATGATTACATATGATATAACCATAAGATAGGAAATGTCTCATGTAAGTACTGCCAAAAGAGGGAAAGCGAGACAGTAAAACATGAAGCATTACAACACTTATCATAGACCCACCTGATAACCATCAAGGCCAGCCTTCTCAAGAAGCATCTTTGAAGCAGTTACTTCATCACAACTACCACAAAATAACATGTCAACAAACAGGTGACAACTTTAACTGAGCAAGCAGTACACTGAGATAAATACATTTGGAGTCTACCTTCCATCCAAAACACCAGGTGCAAGAAGGCCAAAACGATCAATAAACTCATCAAATGTCCTCCTGGAAGGATAACCAGCACAGCTTATCCTAATTGCTTCCATAACACCCTACATGCATTAAAAATCATCAGAAAAAGCTTAATTAATTGCTCAAAAACTTATTAGACAACAATATCAACTGAAACGCAAATGCGGAAAATCCTTACTCCACATCGAAGCTGCTGAAGAACATTAGTGCTCTCAAAAATTGCTGGCTTAAGAATATTGTTGGGCTTTACACAACGGATATAGTGTGGCTCAGTTGCACTTAAAGTTTCTAACAATGATTGCAATTGTTGCTGTAATAAAACAGAAAGATATCTGTAAAATGGAGCTGAAAAAATAGTAAACCACATCAGTAAAACAGATGAAGAATAATATATACCTTAAATCTAGATCCTATTGATGAAAACTTTGATGATTTGGACGAGTCCTCCGCTAAAGGAGGAAATAAACCCGAAACAAAGCAGCATGTTGAAGCATTCAAGAGTGCTTGATGCTCTGCAATGACATAATCTTTGTTTTTGTCGAGAAACAACTCTGTCTGATAGGTGACCTATAAGGAAAAAACATGCACCAACATATTAAGATAAATTCGGATTGGCAGCCAATATGTGAAGACCAAGCATATACTTACATCACCAGCATAGTGACAGATGGTGAAGTCGGTCCGAGCCAATTTTGGCTTGCTGAAACGTTTATGGTTTTTATATGTCTGATAAAGCTTCTGAGCAAAGGTTTCATGAGTTGATCTTGGAAACATACTACAAAAAAAATATCATTTATTCCTCATGCAAGAGTACAAAATGAACACTTGAATGCTTGGGATTTAACATAATAGTATAATACAACTATAGCATACATACCAAGCCTCATCCAAAAGAGCAATAATACCACCAGGTTTCTGGAAGCACAAAATTGAATAGAAATGAGAAAACCAGTGTAATATTTCATATCATATCATCAATTAAAAATGTTGATCCAGATATAATTAGATAGCAAGGCAGCAGATGCTAATGCTTCTAGTGCATGAAGCAAACACGGAGATAAATGGAAAAAGTTCAATGACTTGCTTCGCTGCAAGTGTTAACAATCAACCATAATTAAAATTAAAAAAAAAGAATGAAGCATGTACCATAACATAACTTGAACATTAAAATACAGCAGCATGAACATCAAATCAATATAAGCCTTAGACTTGATTAATAGGTTTTTTAGTGGTAGTGAGATGGAATTAAAAGGAACTCTGGGATGATTAGTTCTGACAAAATTCACCTACAATAATAATTAGTAGCTATCAATCTAGAGTCAAAACAGCACCCTATGAGGTATTATAATTTACGAGACAAATGTAATACATCAACTCTAAAAAGAGTGTTTTAAAAAAGCATAACTAAATTCCAAAAGCCCTATCTTATTGGCCATCCTATCTCATTTTCTTTGTATTTCTCTAATTCTCTTCATCCCCAATTCAGTCATTGTACTTCGATATATTTGAATACAATGCCTACAGCCTACCTTTCTCAAAAAAAAAAACCCAAAAGTCCACTATCTGCACCTAAACCAAGTAGCAACGGGATATCATGGAGCCTTTTGCATGTCTTTCAATATGTCAATTGCTAAGGTTAGACATTTTCCCTCCATTGAAAACCAACCAATTGGAAGAGTTTATAATGATACAACAATGCAGAGTTCATGTTTTCACCACCATAAAATGTAGTTTTTATTTGATTCAAAATTAACGGAAAAAAAAGTTACCTGTAATGAAACCAAAAAATAGTATTTCCATTTTTATAAAAAAAATTATAACAATTTCTCATATTGCAATTTGCAACTTCAGAGAGCTACTTCCAGACAGAATCACTTGGAAAATTTTGAGGAATAACTTGGCATTTAAAAACCAAAACAAATTTGAAGATAGATGTATCCCCATAATAATCACACAATACAAACCTTTTCGATAAGATCAAGAATATCTTGGTTATCAATGAACTCAATGTAGCTCCAATCAATTTCTTCTTTTGTATACTCTTCTTGCTCCATTTTGAAAACGTGCTGCCCCACAACAAACAATCATGTACTAGTTATGAAAACAGTAATATTATCTTTTACAAAAAAAACCAACATGCGCGGACTAAGCAGAAACTTCATGTTCAACCTGATTAAAATGTTGCTGCAGTTTCTCATTTGTCAGATTGATGCAGAATTGCTCGAAGCTGCACACAATCAAACTATTAAAATCCCAGCAATTTATCATCTAAATAAACTTTACAATGGAACAAAAAACATTCATACACTTCATACCAAGAGCACTATCAAAAGAAATAATAAAAAGAAAGACAAGAGGAAAATTATCTACTAAATTTTTTTTGTATTGTCAAATCAATAACAAATTTCATTAATATACACTAAGGCCTAGTTTGGTAAAGGGATAAATATTTAAGATAAGTTAGCCTAATATATAGGGATAAAAAAACCATTATTTTTATCCAGATTTACATTTGGTAATGCATTTTGTTATCCTTATTTTTTTTTTTTTTTTTATCCTTAACTTTGCATTTGGATCACATGATCTAAAATATGGGATCACTTTTTTAAAAAAATTAAAAATATCAAGTCCCCCATTTCTACTAATGGGGCATTAATATTGTTGGTTTTGGTTTCATAAAGTTTTTGGTTTTTGTTGTTATGGGAAGGACGGTCATAAAAGTTGTCCATGTTTTACAAAATGCGATTAAAAAATGAGGATAAAATATGCTCCACATTTACTTAGAACAAAATATCCCCACTTTTTCTCTCAAAATACGGACAATTGTCCATGCTTTATCCATTTTTTTCTTATGTCATATGGAATAACATGTGATTGAACCCAATTATTTCATTATCCCAACCCATATCCCGATGCCAAACTAGGCCATATGATTACATTTTACTCAAGTTAAACAAATCTGATCTATTGAAAATTATCTACATGCCAGAATCTCCTTATCTGAAAAATCGACTTAAAGACGAAATGGGGTGTATAAAGTTTGAACAAAATTACCATTTTCGGTACATTGGCAAATAAATATTTTTTATTATTACTATAGATAAATTAAAATCGTGACTCATTTAAAATTTCCATGAATGATTTAGCCAGTGGAGGAAACCCCTTATAAAAAATGGGAGGTACGCAAATCATACATCATAAGAAATGATAACTGATGATAATTTCTATTTTAACGTAAAATTTCTAAAAAAAATTGATTCAAATTAAGATTCATATGAGCAAACATGCAACAGAAGAAAAACTCAGGATTTGACCTCAACAGATGAGAAATCTGCTTGAACACGTGAAACAAAGTAACAAACTCCGTACAATAATCAGACCCTTGATTAGTATCACCAAGATATAAAAAATGCAGATAATGGAAAAGAACCTCTATGTAAACCTTATCAAAATAATTCATCACAGAGGATGGGAATGTGGATTGAACTGAGACCAAATTAATCCCCTATCCCACAGATCTACATCTCTTTGTAATTTTGTATAATATTTCCAAATTGTCAAAATTCTACATCATTAAATTTCAAACTTCAATCATTTCAGGGGCATCTAATAGGGAAGTAAAGGGTGACTTTTCCACCCTTGCCACTTTATCCTCAGTCAACTGAGAGATGACAACATCCAACTTTAATTATAATATATATTACACCAAACAAACCAGCACTGAAAATGCAACTCCACCATCATCTTTTTTGGAGGAACCATGAAGGTCATATTGTAACACAGTCATTGAAAAGATCATCATCAATTTTAAATTCTGCAGAAAATCTTCTTTCACGTGTTTCATTGGTGAAAGCAGTTTACAAATGATTTCTGCTCCACTTAGTTTGACAGCTAACACCTCTACTAGTGGGAAAAAAAATTCTCCTGTAAAAGCTTCTTGTAGGGCACGGATACTTATCAACTGTGCAGAGGCCATTATTTAAGTTTGACTTTTAGTTAATGAAAATTAACAAATTGATGGTGGATCACCGAGAAAGGGACCTGGAGCTATCCAACCTTAGGCGGAAGAGAGATGAAAGCTTCTCACAAACAGGTAGGACAAAAGCTCCTTGTTGCAGGTTGCCACAGGATGATAGTCCCTTCTAAAAGGGTGACACTTAAATAGCTAAAGAGGCTCATGTCAGTCATGACTGAATAAGCCTGCCGTAACATTAATATGCACTTTCTACCGAATTGAGAGTTTGACCTCTTGATATGATGAACACAAAAGCGTACCAGTTAAGCACCTGTTTGTCTTGAAACTCTCAAATCCATAGATATCCAGCACCCCAATCAAAAACTTTGATTCAGGATCTTGGCCAATTGAACTGTTAATTTTATTCACGAGCCTGTGACAACGAATAGAGAAATGCATGAAGTCAGCAAGCACTACTTTGTAACAGCACTTGAACAGAATGCATTGATGTTGTGGAACAAAGAGCAGAGATTCTTAAGTATGTACCAGTCAAATAACCGAGAATACACAATTTTGGCCAAAGCATCTCGACAAAGAGTTGCAGAATCTGGATCAAGACTTTTTGTTATCATCTCGTCACGAGTTACAATAACACGTTTGCATAAAGAATCTTCAAGGGCCTTTGCATCGCACCTGATTTTTTTGTTAATTAATGCTATAATTAGTCAGTAATTTCAGAATTAATAGACATTTCTATCAAAAGATACAAACGGATGGGATTTACATGAAAAGTTCAGCAGCAGTTCGCAGATGGAAGAACGACTTTTCATCTTTAGGTTGAGATGAATCTACTTCCTTTCCTTTTGAAAATTCGATATTGCCTAAATGAAGGATAGCAGCAACCACCCGGAAGATTGCATCCTGAGTAATTGTAACAACATTGCAGAAAGCATTGTTTGGCATTAGGCATCACAGTCAAAATAAAATCTCCCAATGGAGCAACTCTAAAGGTCAGCACCTGTTCCTCGGGACTGATGCCAACCACATCCATTGCCCTCCTCGTTGTGATGTAGTCCTTAGAATCATCTACTCCATCGAGCTCATAGCAGTTAGACTGATTAAGATAATGGAACATCCTAGGATTTCCCAATTTATACCTCTCAACATCCTGAAACCATCAGGATAGAGAGGATAAGCAGCCTAAAATGACAGTAATTGTACCATGATTTGTGGTTGATTCAATGATGGGGAACAGGATGCACCTAATTTGATCAAATGCAATACTCGTGTCCACACATATAAAATAATTTCAAAAATAGTATACCTCTGGTGGTGCGGCACAAAGCATGTAAAAGCAGTGATAATTTCTTTCAGGATTAGATACTTGACAGACACGAGATCTTTCCAGCAAGTATGTTCTAATGGCCGCTCCAGATATCCTCCCCGCTCGGTCAAACTGAATCTCCACAACTTACCAAAACGACTGTTTTGTGTAGAAAAAAACTTAGGAAAACGTATAATGCATAGAAAATACCTGAGTCAACACAGTTTTGACCCTTTTCTAACAAAAGAAAACAACAAAGTTATTCAACACATTACACACCTGGAATTATTGTTTCTGACAGTTTTTGCATTACCAAATGCTTCAAGTACAGGATTAGACTGCAAAGTAATGGTGAAAGAGATAACACCAATTGTAAGTACCAGCTCCAAATTTACATCAATGAATGTTACATCATATAAAAAAATATATAAATCTGTAGCACGTATCATAAATATCTAGCATGCCTAATGCAAATTAAAAATGCTGAAATTTAATTCAACACCTCCAACACTTGTTGCTCCACAGTCCTCCCTTCAGCTGCAGCTCTCCCTCCAATGTAAGCAAGATAACGCATAAGCATCTTTGTGCTCTCTGTTTTACCTGCTCCACTTTCTCCACTCACCAAAATTGATTGACTTATGCCCTCATTCATCATTTGCCTAAATCCATTTAGATAATTTTCCATTGTCATGCAGAGGGTATTAATATTTTTACACTCAACAAGTATGCAAGTTACAATAGAAAATACCTATATGAAGCATCTGCAACTGCAAAAAGATGAGGACTAAGCTCACCAAACGCTGCACCTTTATATTGCTCCATCATGTGATTATCATAAAGATGGGGCAGCCTTCGAAAGGGTTCACTGCGATTAATATGTTGCCGGTGTATGTCTGAAAGCACAACCAATTTGATATCAATAAATGCATGCACCTTCCATAATTGCACAAAAGAAAATTATGAAATGGGTAGTTCAATAGATGCAGCATGTTATCGTCCTATGCAGAAAGGAATGGGTAGTATTTGTAGTAGCTCTCTTGTTCAATGACTATGAAACGATACATAAAATTTGCTAAAAGAACATCTATGCCTCTTGATTGGTCTCAGATTTATACCCAAGTTACATTTTTGCTCTCTCATCATAGATTTAGAGCATATATTTTTAATATTTTTGTAAAATTGAGATGTTAAAGTACTGTCTTCAGTCTTCACCATCCTCACCACAAATGCCACCCTTTCAATCTCAACTACTATATCTGGGGTCAGATGTTAAGAGATTAAAGCCGCTTTGTAGATCCTAGAAAGCCACGTAGTAAAGCCTGTATGCATAGAAAACTAAAATATAACAGAAAAAAATGGAATCCTTAGTGTGTATTCAAACGCATATCTGCCCATTTAACAATTGTTAACCAATAAATAAAGGAAGCCATGGCATCTTGATGTGAATAAGAATTGGCAATGTGCTAAATTCTCCAGACATTTCATGAAAATAAACACAAATACAATATATTTCTAAGTGCAGGATTCAACCTCATGATCATGACAAGACACCATTATAGTTTTATGATTCATCAGGGACTTATGGGCATCCTAAGTAAAATCCATCTGATTGGGTTATTTCTAATTGAATGGAGCTGTGTAACCTCAGTCACTGCGAAAACATGAAAAATCTGTCTTCCAAACATTTTGCGAATTTCATAACACTCAAAAGAACTTTGGCTATCCAATAGAGCCACTCAAGTACATTGGTTTTGCATACTATAACACGTGTTTAAATATAAGCACACAACTTATGGCAAATTTTTTCCCTGTCCTGCACATTCAAGTTTCCATATTGTTTTGTTTGTCAACATTAGGAGAGGAATATACATTTTGTCCTGAAATTATCCAGATCCTTTAACTCATTCGCCCTTAGTTCATCACTTCATCTATCAAATCAATTTTTCCTCCAACAAAAAAGCATTTAGGGTTTTCAATGAATTTTCGTAATGTAAGTCATGCAATATAAATATTTTGGTAGTAACATAAAATGAAGACAAAATCTGTGTCGATGTTTGAGCATAATTATGGAATCACATCTAATGAGCTCTGCATAAGCTATAAGCTTCATAAATTAAGATGGTCTATGTCCTTTTATATCTCTCAACATCTGGGGAACATGTAACCTAGGAAATTAGTTTTCTGTTAGGGATACCTAAACAACAAACAGGTTTCCATATAATTTGGAAACAATTCATCCTCTTGATACATGAGTTGAGATTTTCTCATTGTCTGGTGAGATTACCGAAGAATACAGAAAACCCTGAAGATTCAAATGCAAGTGGATGTCCCATCTTGTCTATCTCTCTTATAGAGCGATCTCAACCCCAACCTCCTTGCCTCGAGTGAGTGAGTAAGTGAGAGAGAGGCAACACTAATTTCATATTCATTATGTGCATATGATATATCATACTCAGCTTTTCACATGCCTTGGCAAAAATTAACTCTAATTTCAAAATGTGAGAAGGAAATGCCAATAAAAGTACTTACATAAATTTCATTCATGTCATATCGAGATCTCAAGTTCTGGAGAACCCCGGGTTCATGCAAATAAGCCAGCTTTGTCATGTCATCCACACCACAAGGCAAAGCTTCAGCATCTTTGGGGTAAATATTAGATACGTTTGCCACGACCTGCATTGCAAACAACGGAATAAGGACAACAATCTGCATAAACATAAGATCTCCTAACTTCTTTTGCATGAATAAAACCTTACTGTGTAACAAATAAACAACAAATGAGTTGAAATGGAAATTCCAATTTAAGCAGTAAAATTTCCAAGCATGTGACGTCACAATAAAGATTAGCAAACTGATCTAATTAAAAACACTTACAGTCTTTCCAGAAGTGCAAGTAACCTTGACTTCTTTACCGATGGCTTCCACGACTTCTCCATCTATCCAAGACACATCTGGATCCTCAACCCAAATATGAGACCCAACAGCAATATGGATTGATGCAGCCTGCATAGTGTTCAAAGAAATTTACAATATGTAGTTATAAAAAAAATCCTTCAGTAAATTAAAATCGTATCTTGAAATTCCCACTCACTGAGTTCATCACAGACCGAACATGCATAAAAATTGACATGTGACAATTTGCCAAAATGATTATAAATTAGAAAATTTGTCATGTTGTCTCATATAAACCGGAAGAGAATAAAATGTAGGATATAACCTTGAGCTAGGTTGGCCATATTTTATCCAAAATAAATATCATCTTTGTAATATGGGAGGCAAATGAACATTTTAAGTATAAATGGAGAATTTCAACATTTTATCTACAAATTAGCAGTATCAGTTTTTTCTTCATCCCCATTCATCAATGCACCACAAATACTGATAATTAACTATGTCTAAACCACTCATCACTACACCTAAACTTCTCTTCAAACCAGAAGAAGTGAGTAGACGATCAGATCTGTAATCACAGCTGAGCAACATTGCCACACAAGTATTATATAAATAAAAGGACTTCATTTCCTCAAACCATTCACATGAGTCAATGAAGTTCTTTCACGGGATATCAACAAAAGAAACTTGAGAAAGAAAGAAACCTCATTTTCTCACAAAACTCATCTCAGATGCAATTAAAAAAATTTGGAAAAAAACAAAGAAGAAAAACTTAATTTTGACATGAATACAAGAGAACCCAAAAAAAAAAGAACCGCCTTTTTCAGCTGAAGCGATCACTATAAGCTTCAGAGCCCAAAAAACCCTAAAATCCCACAAAATCACCAGACAAAAATTGAAAAGACCACAATAAAATCGCGCCCAGAAAAAGAAAACAAAGATCAACAAATCAAGAGAAATCCATACCATTCTGTCGGTGTCCGGGTCTTCAAAACCTCCTCGATCTGCCTTCAAATCAACCCCTTTCAATCAACCCGAAAAGATCCCAACTTAAATTCGAAAAACATAACAAAAGCAAAGAGAAACCTTTATGACCCAATATCCCCCTCACCCCTATAAACAAACAAACCCCCCGAAAAAATGAAAGAATCAAATACGAAGTTCTTGTTGATATCCAAAGAAAGAGAGAAAGATAGATAACAAGCTTTGACTTGCTAGGTTTATCAGGACCCCATCCCTCTCTATCCCTCTTTGTTGACCTTGAATGGGAGGTGCGAAATCGGAAGACTTTCACCAACCCTCCCTGAACACCCGTATGTTTGTGTTCTTGAGAGAGACAGAGAGAGAGAGAGAGAGAGACGTCTCATGTGCTAGAGGTAGCCTTTCTTTCTTTCCTTTATTTTTGTTTTTTTTTTTAATGTTTTGGACAATCTTTCCCTTCTTTTTGGGGAAAATGAATCAGAGGAACATATAGGCAGAGAGATACGCAAAGGAGAGACGCGTTTTCGAGCGTTTATTGGGAAGGTTTCATCAAATTTGGTGAACATGTAAAGAAATCTAATTTTGTATAATCATGTTTATTCTGATGTTAACTTGTATTTGAGTTCTACAGTTTTTTATTAATATTTTTAAAACGTGATATATATTTTTAAAATCACTCTCACTCAAAAAAAATTTAAAAACAAGCCACCAAAATATTTTAAGAAAACCTATTTTTATAGTGGCTCGTTAGTTCTAGATCTAATTAGTAGATGACTCCTCTAATCCGAGGCCACGAGTTCCCTTTCTCTTTATGTTTCTTGTTTTGTGCTCTTTGTTCTCCTTCTATTTATAATTTATCATTCGAATTCAAAAATAAAATTTGATAGTAAATATTTGCTTTTAAAAAAAAAATTAGCTCCTCAGTATAGGGATTTTAGACTTTGCCATAAATTTAGTTCACGAGTCCAAAAACATATCATTAATTATTTTTTAAGATTATACATGTATTGTATCGAGTATTTTAACATTACTTAATTTTCTTTTGTTATGAATTTTATGATAAATTTTTTTAAAGTGATCTCTTAAAAAATTTGATCTCATCATGCATTCATATGAATAAATGCAATAATATCTACACACATGTCTCAATAGGAATGAAATTATTAATAAAATTCTAATAATAATTGCAACCCGTATCCATATAAAGTTTTTTTACAAATAAGATATAGGGTTGCATTTCATAGCACTTGAGGATGTTAATACAAGTTTTATTTGTCAACATAACACACCTTATATAAAATAAAATAAAACAATTATTTGACAATTTATAGAATCTCAATGGATTGTGATAACATGATAACTTTATCATGGGTCACTTAGCATCAGTTCTTATTTATTCCTAATAAGAAATTGATATGTATTTGTAATAACACTAATATCTGTGAGGACTGACAACAACTAATAAGATCTAGTACCGTCCACGTAACATGTTGAATAACTTAGATAAAAAAAATTTAAAAAAATTGTACTCAGAGGATTTGATCCCTTCATCTCTTTCACACAAAGAAAAGATGTCTACGACTTAACCAAAACTCGATTTATAGATAAACTCTTTGTTATACCTAATAATAAATTTTATAAATAGAAAATAAAACCACAACCAGCCTTTAACACGCCAGTCATGGACTTGTTCTTTATTTCACCTGGTAATCAAACAAACTACACACGTGGTCGAAAAGACGGGGGGCATTATGGGAATGCTAATCACACAGACGTGGGAATTCCTAACTGTTTCATAATCAGAGATCAGGTCTCCTGAGTCCTCTCTTATGGGGGCATTTTGAGAATATAATTTTTATCCTCTTAACATTAATTGGGAACAGAAGGGGCATTTTGAGAATCTATGTTCATGAAACAAATATTTTGGGGAAAATCACGTGCATGGACATGTTAACGTGGCTGCTTTTTTTTCTTCCGTTGTCGGTATCTACAGTAAATCGAAATCTGTGACTGATTAGATTTTGTTTTTAATTTGGTCGGGATTTTGAAGGGGTTCCATTGATCGGACGGTCAGCGTTCGCTTGAGTGATATTGGAGGGTCAGATGGTGACACTTTAGCTTTCCGAGATGGCGTAGATATCGGCCGAGATCACGTTGACTGTGGGACCCTATTCTATTATATATTCCTCATTTACTCTTTTTTTTTTCTTCTTTTGGTAGATTATTTAGGTTCTATATTTTTTTAGTGAATAAGGGTGCGATTATGCATAATAGTGCATTATCAATGAAAGGAATTATAAATTTATAGATTAAATAGAAATTTTAATTTTTTTTTGTTATTTGTGTTTGAATAAATGGGAAAGTGAAATTTAAAAAAAGATAAAGGAATTTGAGTATAAGGAAAACTGTTGGAAAAGAAATTATTTTTCCTTTATTCATATGTCATTTGTACATGTAATAGAAAGTGATGGAAATAAAAATGATTGTTTGTGCCTGTTATAGAAAATAGTTAAAAATAAAAATTGTTATTTATACCTATTATGAAAAATTACAGAAAATAAAAATACATTGTTTGTGTTATCACAGAAAGTGATAAAAATTAAATGACAAAAATAATATATGTTTTGTTTGATAGCTAATTCAAATATAATATAAAAGTAATCTAAAATTACTTGTCAAATACTTTTAAATATACAATTTTTTAGTCCATGACCAACCCTTCCAAATAAAAAAAAATCCCTCGGTTAACCAAAGTATCACATCATCATAATGTTTTATGGTCATCTATTCTTCTATTCTACTGTTGGAATATCAATCCATCTTCATCATCGTGTCTTATATTACTTTCGTTAGGCTTTCAATTCATTGAAACAAAAAGCACAAATACATGTACCAATCATCCTAGTAACAAAACAAAAATCAAACCAAAATCTAGATATAAGATTTAAATATAAATTTGTTATAAAAAAAAACTTAGGTCTATCCAACAAATAAAATCACAAAAATGGATCTAAGATCCCAATCTTGATAGGTTAAACAAAAAAAAATCTTCAAAAAAAATTCTAGATCCATTCAATAAATAAAAAATATAGATTAATGTTCATCCTTGTTGGTGTGGAGAGATTGTGATTTTTTCACTTTCTTTCCCTCTTCATCATTTAGGATGAGAGAAATTGTTTTTTCAATCCTTATAAAATAAAAAAGTTAAGGAAAAATGTTTTTTTTATTTGACACAAACACTAAATTTTTAGATAATCAAAGAAAATGTTTTTATTTTTTTTCATTTTCACTCATTTTTCATGTGACATGTAGCACAAACCGTGAAATTTCTCAAAATAATGGTTTTCAAAATGTGAGGTGTAACCTCACATCCAAACGGCCCACAACACAAAGTGAAGATCAATTACACTTGAAATCATGAACCATATCAATAAAAACAAATGGGAGGGTAAATAAAGGACAGCTGAAACCAACTTTCAGTCATCAAAAGAGCCTTTATTAAAATAAAATAAAAATAACAAAAAAAACGTCCAAAACTTCCCTTGCCCGAACACACAAATTATTTAAAACCCCAACCTCGTCTTCGCGAACTAAAACGCATCGTGTACGTCGCTTAGAATAATCAGACGGTCAGAATCTCCCACCAACGGATCCGCCCGGGCCCACTCGGGAAGTTGGATGGTCGCGGACACGTCGTTGTGACGACGAACAGATCCAACTCGAAATTAAATGGAGGGAAGTCGACAGCGGACGGTCACGATGCACCAAGTGGGAGTGCCGGTGCGTTTGGAACCGTCGATGGTGGGCACCGACGGGTACACGTACACCCATGTGCGTTGTTATGGCCCCCGCTTGATGCGGACGCGTTGACAACGGGGCAACCAAAAAGACGTTAACGATGGCGTACACTCGATCGCAGAGAGTGAACACCGCGGAGGAGCTCGTCCTCTAATCTCCACCGTCAATTTTTCGAAAAAAAAAATAGGGTTAAAAATATTTAAATCCTCGCTAACATAAGTAATTTTATATAAGTCATTATCAATGTTGGAGCAAACCACATACGTATGTCTTAAAAAACTCAAAAAAATCCATATATATTCCTGATTTTAACAAAAATTAATCATAACACAACCAAATCTATTGACTTATATCATGAAATGATTAAATTATTTTTAATTTTTTAATCATTTTCAAAGAATACCTTAATAGAAATGAAGAAACATAAAAAATCTTATAGATATAATTTGATTTTTGTATGGACTAATTTATTTTTATGATTGTTTATGGAGACTATAATGTCTACATAATTATATGGTGATAAAATATTCTGTCAAATTGAAATGAAATTTTAACCCAAAGATAATTATTAGGTTTTTGTGAGTTTGCAAGGACTTGTGTATCTACCCTAACTTTCACAGGAACTTGTATAAGATTACTTATATTTGTAGAGATGTAGGTGACCTTAACCCAAAAAAATAATATGAAACCAAACTCTTACATTAAAAAGAATCATACAGAACATATTATGTGTAAAAATTGATTTTGGGAAAAATAAATTTTTTGACAATTAATTAATTCAAAACTCCAATATGTGTTTGAAAACAGATTTGGTATGCTTTTAGAGATTTTAAATTTGTAAAAATGACAACTAATCTAAACTCATTTTAATCGAAACTCATGTTAATCGAATTTTCTAGATAACCAAAATAATAAAACAAAAAAATTGAGATTTGTCATAAGAGATTTAGAGAAATCTATCAATATCCTCTCTGGAACATTAATTTAAAAACTGATTAAAATGAAAAACTCATTTTCAAATAAGTTTCCAAACTCCACTTAAGAAACATAAGATACAGTCTTAAAAATCGCTTCCAGGTCATATACACTTTTTTGCAGGTTTATTTTAAAAATATTATAAAAAATCCATCAAAATATATATGACCTTAAGCGAGAATACATGACATATTTGGATTATTTTTTAGGTGAGATCTATCATTTTCAAGATTGCATTACAGTAGATGACAATTCAAGCTGGATTGTAGTCCACGCTGATGTTTTGCTGGGATCATACATAAAACGAATGGGTTCCAACAGAACACCCTGTAGAGACTTGTCTGAGGTTGGAGAACACACAACAAAAGATAATAAAAACAAGGAGGAAGGGATCATGAATGAAACTGCACAATCAAGAAACCCCAAAAGAGAAAAGAAATGCTCTGTATGTTTACAAGCAACAAATGGGGCTTTGAATCCTTATTTCTTTAATTACAATTCTATTCAGGATATGACAAATTGCTGATTGATGAAATAGCACCAACGCCCGCAAATTGCTGAAGAAAAAAGGACAAAGGACAGGTTGTTAGGATTTTGTAATAGACATGAATTTAAACTATATTTACCTATAAAAACTTAATAAATTAGTTTGCCTGTATGGAGAATAGACCACTTATCTTTGCTGACTTTTGGTATGATACATGCATCTTTTTAAAATGGGTTATTTAGTTTCCACTGCTCCTCAAATAGATAAATTATTAAAAACCCTCTTCAAAACACAATATTATTATTAACCCCCTTAAAATGTTATCTGGCTTTGTAAAAAACCCAAATGAATATTTTGTGATAAGAAGCAGTAATGCAACTACCGAATGAAGCATTGTGTAGTTTCTTTTTAGAGTGTAATGTTGAATTTCAAATTTAACTTTTTTTTTGTTCTTTTGGGGTAATTATGACGGAATATTGTATTTTAAGACTACTGATTTTTTTTACCGAGTGAAACATTCTTCTTGAAGCTTTATTTATGTAAAAAATGAATCTCCACAGCACTATAAAAGTTTTAAGAGGTTGAGAAGGGTATTTAAGACTTTTTTCACTAATGAGGAGGGTAAAACAGTCAATATATATATGTTGAGATTGAATATTCTCCTAACGTTCTTAGTCTGTTAACTGTTGGGTTTTTTACAAAGTCAGATAACATTTTAAAGGGGCTTATAATAATATTATGTTTTGAAGGGTTTTTTTAATAAATTTACCAGTTTTTAGAGGGGTGAAAACCGAATAACCCCTTTTAAATACTAAGTGTATTTAAATAAACTTGAGTGTTTGTAATATAAAAGAGTGCAAGGGGGTGATTAATGCGCCAATTTCTGTACCAATACTTTATGTAGGAGTATTTATTTTACCTGGACCAGTGGATGAATAAAATAGCATAAATCCTAAATTATCTCTCAAGTGGATTAGTTAAACCACTGTTTATAATAATAAAAAAAATTAATAACAGAGTTTTCTAAAATCTTTGTTATCTGAATGGTAATTGAATACCATTTCAGCTTTACATAATGATTATATAACATTTTACCATTGCCAAAGGGGATCGAAGAGACAAGGTTTCCACTGGTCTACAATGTCACTGCTGTAAAACATAGGCAAAGTCCTGATCATATAAATTAAAGACCACCTAGGTAGACATAATTATACCTGGCTTTCAAAACTCCTCCATCGACAAAGATGGCTGGCTAACTATAGCCAATCCCACTCGCTAACTTGGCAAGGTGGTGAATGCACCCTCCCCTTAGGAGAAGTTTAGGGATCGATACTTGCCGTCATCCCAATGGAATGTGAAAAATGTGTTCCTTTGGACTTTGGGCCCGTCATGAATAACCCTTGTGGCCTTTCAAACAAACAAAAAAAAAGGCTAACAATGGAAAACCGGCCACCACCATCACAGCCACCACCACCTCAGCATCCACGACCTTCTCTCTTCCCTCTCCCCTCCCCCTCTCCAACCACCACCCATGCTCCCTTTTGCCCCTCCCCTACCCCTCCCCCTCTCCCTCCCTCTCCCCCTCTCCATGGCCACCTCCACCTCCTCTGCCCGTTGCCTCATTCCCTCCTTGGAATTCTCTCTTCCTCTCTCCGGCTCAACCTCCTCCACCAACTACCCTGACTAGACCTATCAACGGATCATGGGTTGACTCGAATCTGATAAAATGCGTAAAATATCCAATCTGAAGGATTCAAGACTCCATATAGACCTGACCCGAAGGACCTGATCATCCAAACAGGACGGGTCCGGGTCTACCTCGACCCGATCCCATGGACCCCTTGGGCCCGATAATAATTAATAACCCTCTCCCTCCCTCCCCATAACCCAACTCAAATATATACTACCCAACCCAACCCAACCCAAGTGAACCATTACCCAACGCAGGCCAAAGCCCAAGCCCATTGTATCATTAACCCACCCAAACATTACATTGGCCTAACAAAAACCCTAACAAACCTGATTTGAAAAAAACCTAACATTACATTCGGCCTCCTCCCTCTCTCGAGTCTCGACGCCGTAGGTCATCTCCCTCTCTTGACTCTTGACACCAACCCCTCTCTCGACTGAGCCATTCTCCCTCTCTTGACTCTCATTCTCCCTCTCTCGACCCCCGACGTCATTGCCCGCTGCAGACCATCTCCTCCTCTCCAGCAAAGAATCTCTCCTCCTAATTTTGCCTTATTGTCATTGTGATATGTTTTGGATTGGTCCTTCTCTAAGTGTGATATATGCTTTGATTTGTACTATTTAGGTTTAAATTCATGTAATGTTTATGTGAAAAAATCATGTTCATGTTTAGGTTGAAATCTCAAAATGTCTAAACCTAGTCCCATGAATGATGATGTTGTTGAGGTCATTGAGGAGAATTAGGTTTAAAAACTTGACATTTTTGATGTTGGACAGTATACCCGGGATGACCTAGTCCCGGGTTGCCTAGGTTTGCCGGGTCTCACCCAAGACTCGGGTCCATCGCACCCAAGCCTGGGTCGAGTCCGGGTCCACCCCAATGTGGCTTGGACTCGACCCGTTGACAGGCCTAACCCCGACATGGCCACCTGGAACGCTGTTCGGGGGGCATCGCACACCCTCGGTGGTAATCGGGTGATCATCGTGCTAGAGTCCACGATGGTCCCCAACATTGAAAACACCGACGACAGGATCGCCAGTTGTGAACAATTGCCCATGCTGATCCTTAATAACCCCACGTTGTAGAGGTGTGGCCTATTAGGAATAAGAGTTTAATTGAGTTGTAATGGAATAAGATCAAATCTTATGATTTAATTGTTAAAATTTAATTTATATGTATTATTTGACTCTCTTGTAATCTCAAGTAAATAAAAACAGAGATGTAAGGTCAATTTGGGATGGCATTTTGGGAGTGTTTGCATTTTTGGCTTGGTGGTAGCGCTGGACCGGGTTAGGTCCAACACGCGTTGGACAATTCGATGGTCTAACGCAATCGTGACCGTCCGATTTTATTGAGTCATTATGATTGAAATATTATGTTAGATTTTAAAATTAATATTAAGATCAATTAAATTCTAACATTTCCTTTTTTATGATTCAATTAAATTTTGTATCTCTTTGATAAGATCGGACGATCACGATTGCGTTGGACCATCGAATTGTTCAACGCGTGTTAGACCCAACCCGGTCCCGCATTATCTTTACATTTCTATTAAATTTTAGATTTTCTACCTCGGTCACGACAAGAGAGGTGTGAACGCGACGGAGCCGATATCATCGACGCTAGCGAAGTTAAGATACCCGGAGACAGTACCAGAGACCTGTAGTCGTGTCCGAGACCGAGAAGACCTGCAGAACCAAAGGTGAAGTCCTGGAACACGTCATCCGGTGTCAGAGTGAGCGTCTCCGTCGCCAGGTTTCCCTTGGTGGTGGAGCAGTCGCCATACCCGACAGAGTACATGCAACTGGAGGCAGAGCAGACGGTGTCACTGGATTGGGTGCATTGGGTCGCACCACAGGCGATGTTGGCGGAGGATGTCGGCTGGCGTTTGGTGGGCTGTCAATTGTCATCTTCGGGAAGGGGGAGCAAGGGCCGTGGCGGTGGGCCTGAAGACAAGGTACAACAAATTAGATTGTATTAACAAATATGAGACTTGGATTTTGAATTTCCACGGACCTTTGGAAGTGAAGCAGTTTGTGGATGGTAGAAGAGAATCCACTTGGATTATGTGGTACTGTTTCATTGCATGACCACCGTAGACAACATCAGAGAAGAAACAGAGAAGCAGTACCAAAGGGACGAGGGGGCGAGTGAGGAGAGGAATTGAGAAGCAGCCATGTCTGTTCGATGCATTGAATGGTAGAGGAGAGCCTTTTATATAGAAATCTTGGTGGGGTCTAACAAAGACATTATTATACATGTAAAGGCAGATTTATTAACTTTGAACTAGGCTGATTATAAATGCAGAATAACTTTATGACTTGGAATTTTTCTATCTGTTGACCCTGAAGTCTTTTTTGACTCGGGGAGCTTTCTTTCTACTCCAGTTCTCCATTCCACCCCCAAAATTTTTTTTTAGGTGAGATGGAGAGCCAGGGGAAAAAAAGAGGGGGAGGGAAAGAGAGAGAAAGTGAGGGAATAAAGGATCCACTCAGAGGAGTGCAACCGGATAAAATGAGAGGGATAGGTTATCTGGTGAACAAGAAAATGAGTGATTGGTGGAGGAATTTAATTAGGAGGTGAACACAAGAGGGAGGTAAGAATAAGGGTGAGGTAGAGCTTAAACGTAAAACACACTAATAAAAAAGGGGGTTTAAATCAAGCAAACTTAATCTAGTTATGAAACCGAGCAATCATGCATTAAAGAGGGTTAAAGCTTAATCATAATTAACAAACAACTAAAATAAAATTTCTTCGATGCAGATAAAATCCAATAGAGTGACACAAATAAAACAATTCCGATCCACTCAAAGCATTATTTCTTGTCTTTTTGGGATAATGGGATATTTTATGGGATAATGGGATAGAGACAGAGTGATTCTCAATTCGAGGATCATATTGTGACTTGTGCATTATAATTTCTTTGACTGACATCACATTGATATTAAAGAAGTATTCGACGAATGTGTCTTTACCATCTTCACTCTGGATCCGACAAAAGTTCCTCGACCCACTCAGATCATATTCCAAGGAGAATGTCAACTCATTCGATTGACGTCGTCAATGAGAAATCAGTGATAAGAAGCCATTTCTCATCTTTTGGTCGATCTCATGTAAAAAAAAATGGTGGATATGTGAAGCATAGGGAAGGGAAAACCTTCGGAAAAATCTTTTCATATTCCGACGGCAAAAGGATGATTATCTAACCTCCTGACTAGATAATCATTTAGAATGATCTAAATGAATATTGATTATGAATAATCATGTATTTAAATTTAATTCGATTCAGTTAATTCAGTTTTTTTGTAAAGTAAAACTCAAACCAATGTAGATCGGTTTATTTTTGGATTTGTTTATCAGGCCAAAGTTGTACCCCTAGTTACACTCGAGCTGAGTTTAGATCTGATGTTGAAATGCTAAAATTCTTACAATCTTGTGTTTCAAATTCTTCAGCTTTTGAAAAATATTGTTTTATTAGTTTATTAACTACAGTATATTTTGATAAAAAAAGAGGAGATGATAGTTTGAAAAGTTAAACAGTGAAATTGTATTTGCATCCGAGTTTGAGAATTTTTAATTTTTTCAAATGCAGAATCTACTTAAACTTAGATCTAAACATGGCCTCAATCACATTTCAATCATATATACCTAGTAATATTAAATGTCAAATTTTTTCTTATGCTTATTAAAAACGAGTTCATTCAACTCGAAATTGAAAATATATATTTTTTTATCAAAGCACATATACCTTATTAAACAATATTTATTATTTTAAAAAAATGAAAAACATATATGATTTGTAATTTGGACCGTATATAAAGCACATATCTACTTATGAAACCAAGCAATTATGCATTAAATAGGATTAAAACTTAATCATAATTAACAAACAACTAGTTGGTGTTTTGAAATGTTTTTTAAAAATAAAGTTTCAAAATTCTATGGTTAAATATATTAAGTTATTTTGACTCCAAACTTGATCCCTCACATACTTTCAAATAATCACCGATTAATTAGCTAAGTATAGAGTTTGGATATAATATTGACAATGGCTATATATATATGGATGTGTAGTACATGGCATTTGGATGTGGACTTGGCATGATTCATGTGTGTTGGTTAATGGAGTAGGTACGTTGAACTCTAATTATGTAATTAAATATGCAAGATTCATTTGTGTGAGATTCCTAGATGAACTTAGGATGGAATGAATCATATTTAATGCATTAACTATATACACTACAACAAATTTAGTTATTAGCTACGAACTTTTAGCTGCGAAATTAAATTTCGTAGTTAAATGAGACTTTTACCTGCGAAATATGATTTCGTAGGTAATAGTTTAACTTTTATCTACGAAATTATATCTCGTTGCGAAAGGTATAACTTTTCACTGCGAAATCATAACTTCAAAGCATAAGAAATGACTTTTAGCTGCGAAATTAATTTCGTAGTAAATGATATGACTTTTCGTAGTGTATTTAGTAGCTAAAGATTTGACTTTTAGCTGCGAAAGTCATTTTTGTAGTAAAAGACTTTAGTTTTAGCTGCGAAATATTTGACGTTTGGCTGCGAAATTAAATTTTGTTGCAAAAGGTTTAGGGATTTATCAAAACATATAACTTTTCGCTGGGAAATTTAATTTCGTAATGAAAAATATGACTTTTAATTGTGAAATAAATAACTTTTCACCGCGAAATTGAATTTTGTAGTATATTTTTAAAAGATTTAATTTGTTGTAAAATTAGAATATTATTTAGAATGCATCACTATCAGATTGGGATCCTTTTAGCTATAAATGTAAATTATTTCTTTAATTTGGTTCCAAACATATATGCTAGAACATTATTTATTATACAGTCTTTTTTGCAGGGTCTTTTTTTCATATTTATTTTTCTTTATCCAGATATATATAAATAGAAAATGTGGGTAAAGATTAATATATTCAATCTAGATATATACTTATTTTCTATGCTAGTCCATCATCAAATGAGATTATTATTTATATTAATTGTGTTTTATAATAAAATATTCGAAAGGACATTTCGGATCATGCATGTGCTTGATGAACTCTTTTTCAAAAGACATTATGTAATTGATTAATGTTCGTTGCTATCAAATTTGAGTATATTAAATTTGACTTTATATACAATTCGCTTGCTCTTGACTTTAATGTGCCCAATGCCAAGTTATATTTTTAATTATCGTTCTCTAACTACTTTGTTCTTGACATGTCATTCTGCATAAACCTCATTTCTCTGTGGTATGTGCTTACAGGATAACCAAGACACATCATTATTTCAAACCAGATATCATCATAGTCATATATTCAATACATCGTCTAACCCCAAAACACCGTATCTTCACCGTCCAAGTGAATTGAATATCGTCTTTTTATATATAATACATTTTAGTTAGGAGTAAAATCATTATTTTAAAAAAAAAACATGCACATGTTATTTAAATTCCAATCAATGATGAAATGATTATTCATATAACAAGACTTATTTATTAGTTTTTATAGAGATAAAATGAAAAATTCAGAGGCATTACAATATCCTGTATTATTGCATACTTTAGTAAAAAAAGGATCCCAGTACACACACACACATAGAGAGAGAGAGTACGCATATAATACACACACACAAGTTATCATGCTTGTGCTAAAGTATGTGATATATATATATATATATATATATATATATATATATATATATATATATAGTTGAGTGATTCGGTGTGGGAATGCGGGAAGCGACGTCGGTCGTTCGATCGCGGGTCCATCGCATCCAACGGTCGATGTGGATCGCACCCGACCGTCCGATGCGATGGACCCGTGATCGACGGCCCGTGATCACTTCCCGCATTCCCGCACCGAATCACTTTCCTATATATATATATATATATATATATATATATATATATATATATATATACATATAGAGCACCGATTAGGTGCGGCGGCCACACCGTGCGGCGTCGACCACGGGCCGTCGATCACGGGTCCATCGCATCGGACGGTCGGGTGCGATTCACGTCGACCGTTGGATGCGATGGACCCGCGATCAGACGGCTGCCGCACGGTGCGGCCGCCGCACCTCATCGCGGTCGTATATATATATATATATATATATAGGGGACTGATGGGGTGCGGACGTGCGTCCGTGCACCCCATCGTGCGGCTTTTATTGTTAGCCATCCGTTCGGTGGATTACCAAAAAAATGTGATCGTGCGGTTCAAAATAAAAAAAAAAGAAGAGACGAAACCGGTTGAAGATGGTCAACCGGTTCCCCTTAAAAAGGTGCCCACGTCTCTTCACCTTCTTTCCCCTTTCTCTCTCTTCCCTGGTCTTCTTCCTTTCCCCCCTTCAAAAAAAATTTCCTTTCTCACTAGTCCCTACTAGTCACCTCTGTCCGGCACCTCTCTGTCCCCGTCCGACTCCATCACCTCCCCCGGCACCTCTCGAATCCCGTCGCCCCTTCCATTCAGTGTAAGTATTTCTTTAACTCTTGATTATCTGATTAGTTAGAGTTTTTACTTTTATTTGTTGTTTTGATTACTTAGGGTTCTGATTTATTTTTTAGAGTTTATAACTCTTTTTTTAAGGGTTTGTATGTATAAATTTATTTTTAACATAGTCCTGATGAATCTTTGATTTGAATTTAGCTATGGATGATTTATGGAAATGGTTTATAAAATGGTGTTTTTTTTTTAATTTACTTGTCGGGATTTGTTGTGACTTGTGATTATGTCAATGCAGATCTTAAAGATTTTAGTATACTTTGTTACATTGGTTTATGCAGATCATTTTCTCAGTCATCTTCTCATTGGCAAGGAAGGGGGGGGGGGGGGATCTCACATATCTGACTCTTACGGCAGACAACTTCTTTTTATAAAGGTAATGTATGCTAGTGGTAACCATTAGTCCATTATCAATATCATTCTTTTTGGTTGTCAAGTTAATGAGGTTTAATCGTTTGGTGCATTTTATAGCATTCTAAATTCATAAGTGAATATGATACATATATGGACCAATGTATACTGTTTCCCGCAAATATTTGGGTTTTTTTTTTACATCATTTGACATTGCTTTACACTTTATCCATTTCTTAGGTTCTATTTTTTACTTTTGAGACCCAGAGCATGCTTTAGAAAAAATTAATATTGTTTTGTGAAATGCTTGGATGTTTATATTCCTTTTTTTTATGATTTTGTTATCAAGGAATTTTTTGTCATTTTCCAAATTTTTTTATAAAATACATTGTACATATTTCTGCTTTAGTGGCTATCCTTATATGATTACATCTCTACCTCTGCTTGATTATTTCTTAAGTATGTCACCATTGGAATTTTTTTGTCTCAACGAAGAACACATTCATCCAATTTCCAATCTATCTATTTGTTATTATACTTGGTTTGTGTATAAATGGTGTGCTATTGGTGTACGAAATGATTTTTGGTAGATAAATGGTAGCAATTTCCTGTTATTTGGATGGTAATATGATAGTACTTGCCTACTTGCCAATAATATGAGTTTAGATCGGTGAAATATTTTTTTGCTTCTTGGTCACTCTGTTTCTATTCCATGGATTGCATCTAAATGCATCATAACTACCACACCATTGCATTTCTCTGTGCTATTAGCCTATTAGCCAGACATTGATGGAGTGATGGGCACCCTATCCTTTGTTTTTTCTAGTGGTTTTTTATTTTGTCACTCTGTACATGGACCACATTTAGAACTATATTTCACTTGTCTATTTGAAGATGAAATTGGATATTAGAAATCATGTTCATGTTAGTTATACATATAACATTGTAGTAAAACATGTCAACATTCTAATTATTGTGAAAATTATATTGAAGAGGATCCATGACAATCAAACATGAGCGGGGTAGAAGATTTTTATTTGCACACTGTCTCTATGATTTTTCATTTAGGATTTTTTTTGTATAAATTTTGAGGTATTGACTAAGGTTCATTTGATGGTAGTTACTAATTGTGATGACAAGCTTTCAGTTTAGATGGGTAAGCATGTGAGTATATAGAAAATTATAACAAGATATAAACTGTCAATTCTTAACTAAAAAAGTTCTAAATCAGTTTTACACTATCCATAACATTTGGGGTGAAGTTGGATTCCCATGTGAGATGAAAAAAAAGTATTCTGTTGATTTTTTCCCATTGTATTTATTTTTATTTTCTTATTTTTTATGAATTTTTTAAACTTTCTTTAATATAAATTTTCATTCTTTTCAACAGGTGCAGGGATTTGGGATGGATGAAGAAGCTTTCTTCCAACCTTGCCGTTAACAAAGCCGACATATGTGTCCATAAATTATATGTTATTCAGTTCAAGTCTTTCTGTTTGTTTATCCCATTGGCCTGAAAATAATTGTTGGATGATGAATTAATTAAGTATCTAGGTCGTTTTGGTTGTCATGTAAACATTTGTATCTTTTGGTTGAAGAGAAAATAAAATCATGGAAGAGCTTGATTTATGTTGTAGCATTTCTATTTGGTTATTTGTTTTTTTTTTCTTTAAGATTTATGGGTATTATTTAACCTCCAATAAATAGAGAACTAAGTTTAAATAATTTATCCATAACTAAGTTTAAATAAATGAGTGTTAACAAATTATGCACAAAACTAAAACAAATTTACAAACCCTTCAACTTAGAAACTCTTGACAAGTAGGGACCAATGAGAAAGGAAATTTTTTTTGAAGGGGGGAAAGGAAGAAGACCAGGGAAGAGAGAGAAAGGGGAAAGAAGGTGAAGAGACGTGGGCGCCTTTTTAAGGGGAACCGGTTGACCATCTTCAACCGGTTTCTTCTCTTATTTTTTTTTATTTTGAACCGCACGATCACGTTTTCTTGTTAATCCACCGAACGGACGGCTGACAATGAAAGTCGCACGATGGGGTGCATGGACGCACGTCCGCACCCCATCAGTCCCCTATATATATATATATATATATATATATATATATAGAGTTACGATTAGGTGCGGTGTGCGGTCGGTGTGGTGTGCGATCACGGGCCGTCGATCATGGGTCCATCGCATCGGACGGTCGGGTGCGATTCACGTCGACCGTTGGATGCGATGGACCCGCGATCGAACGGCCCACGTCGCACACCGCACCGACCGCACACCGCACCTAATCGTATCACTCTCTCTCTCTCTCTCTCTCTATATATATATATATATATATATATATATATATATATATATATATGGGACGTGATTACATGCGGCGAACGGCAGGTGCGGCAGCGATCACGGGCCGTCGATCACGGGTCCATCGCATCGGACGGGCGGGTGCGATTCACGTCGACCGTTGGATGCGATGGACCCGCGATCGGACGGTCCACGTCGCGGCCGCACCTGCCGATCGCCGCACCTAATCATTTATATATATATATATATATATATATATATATATATATATAATGACAATTATACAAAAACTAAATAATCTTTAAAATAAAAAATATGTTTATAAATATAATGTTAATAAAATGTGCTATTATTATAGTGAATAAAGATAACATAAATGAAATATCAATCACAAGTACCTCAAAAAAAGGTTAGAGTATCGAAACGGGGAAGCACCCATTTTCAATATATATATATAAAGTGAAAGTAAATCATTTACCCCTCATCTAAAATAAGAATTAATAAAATCTATTGTATTTAAATTTAAAATTTAAGTATTATTTTAAATTTAAAAATAAAAAAATGATTATCATTATATTTATATATAATATGTTTATATATATATTTAAATATATAAGTAATAGATACTATGTTACTTTTTATCTATATATCTATTACACTACACATGGGGAACATCATTTAACCGTCCGATCTATGGACTTATCCCATATTTTTTTCAAAAAACATCGATTATCAAATATCATGTCCCTCTTTTTCATTCACTTCTCCTCTCTCTCTATTCATTTCTCCTCTCCTCGATCTCTCATCCAGATACGAGACCGCCTTCTCCGGCCCTCATCCAGATCCAAGACCACCCTTCTTTGCGACCACCCCTCTGCGCCGCCTCCCGAACGGCGACCACCCGCCTCCTCACGAAACTCATTTGGGGATTTCTTCAAACCCTAGCCACTCCATCGACCTCCACGAAGGCTCTCCTTCACCATTTCGCGTGTTCACCGGTGCCTCCTCTTCGCATCTCCAGGTATGATCAAACATGCTCCTTCATTTTGCTTGTATTTCGACCTCCGCCACCACCTGTGAGTCTGCGACACTGCTTCATCATCTCCCCTCTTCGTAGATCTGAAGCTGCTTCGACCTCCTCCACCACCTGCGGCTTTGACCTCCTCCACCGCCTGCGGCTTCGACCTCCTAGGCTGGCAACCTCCTATAATGCACTTTAGGGTTTCTATGTGAAGGTTCCTATATTTGGGGATGTTTTTAGGGTTTACTCTGGCTTTTTGAGATGATCTCTTTAGTGGTGTTTTTTTTTAATTTAAATGAATTTTTTGTGATGCAGAGATGGACCCAATGATAGTTAGGTTGTTCATGAAATAGTTGGTTAACAATTTGGATTTGAATAATGAAACTTTAGGTATTTTTTCATCAAACCTAACTCATCCCCATAATTGGTTCTTCTAGTCATTAATTTCATGGTGTATTAATTTAGCATTTAAAAGAAGAAAAAAAAACTTGTTTCACACAAATCCAATGCTTCATCTATGTCTAGCGCTTAATATGAGTTGGTGGAAGAGAGCATGAAAGGAACTTGGGAACTGAAAAGAGGGGTGTGCTCAACTCATCATCATTTTGTTTAGTAGATGTCATGTTGTTGTGGGTAATGTGTAGACATCTTGAGTCATCTTCCTTTGGATGTACTGATTTTCTTGTAGTTGTTGTTGCTGTTGCTACTTCTACCATTGATTTTAGTCCATCACCATCATCACTTACCATGGTTTTTTCAATCTTTCTCGTGGAATCCTCACTTCTTTCAAGTCACTGTTTTCATTTCGAAAGTTATCCTATTTTTTTAATTCTCATCCGAATCACAGCTGTTCGAGCAAAGTATTTGTTGGATTAGGACTGTAATCGGGAGGTACTTTCTATTAATTTATTTTTGTCATTTCAAATGCCTTTATTTCTTTATCATTCATAGTATTTTATATAATCAAGAAAATATCCTTGTTGGAGCTGGACCCTGGACTTCTATTGAGATCATCACTTCACCCACTTCTATTTTTCAATGACAATTGTTTTTTTTTCTTCTATGAAACCTATATGGTGGTTTCACGTATATTGTCTAATCATATCTGTATTGTGAATGATGTCCATTGAAATCATAATCTTTATTACAATAATATCAAAATTTGCTTTTATCACTAGGAATACTATTCTAAAATTAAACATATAAATAACATGTAGTAAATACTTGGGGGAGGTTGTCAATTTTCACCTTTTTGCCATTCTTTGAATGGTGGTCTGTTTTTTGGGATATATTCATTGCGAGGACTAATGAGCAGTGTTCGAAATATCGAACATTTCGATATATCGAAATGGGGGCCGATCGATATATCGATCGGCCGGCGATTTTTTTTAAAATAAATTCGAAAAAAATTGAAAAAAACAGTTAAAAAAACATTAAAAATTGTGAAAATAATAAAAATGAATAAGAATAATTTGATATGAAGATAATAATAATTTTACAATGGTTTTGGTATGAAAAAAATTTTACAATGGTTTATGTAGTCTACAACATAAATAAAATTGAATTTATTTAAATAAATAATCCATTGCATTATTTACAAAATCCCCTCCCTGGGTTCCACCTAATGGTGTACCATAACCATAAGAGGTGTCACCACCATCATTGCCGCCGTGTCCACCGTTGTTATCATCTGAATCTGTGTTTCTTCCTGAATTTCATTATCTGCATCTCTTATTTCATCAGATGATCCAACTCCTTCTTGACCCTGAAATTGTGTTGCAGGGATGATTTCATCTTCTTCATCATCATCGTCGTCTTCATCTTCAGGCTCCTCAATGATCGGCCGTTTCCCACGTCGTCGTGCACCTTGAGATTGATGAGTTTGCTGCGTCGATCTTCTCGGGCGTTGATGTTCTACGGTGTCGCCGTATGCTTCATGCTCCACTTGAGTCCATGTCAAGTCTTCACCTTGAAAAACTGGGCCGTCGACGTCCATAATCCACTCGTTGTCGTCTTCCAATGAATCCAAATTGATTGGATCTTCATGAGCTGGATTACGTTGAAGATTTAGGAAACGCTCATGCAATTTTTGATTATATTGCACAAACACTAAATCATTCAACTTTTTTTGCTTCAACCGATTCCTCTTCTTGGTGTGTAACTGTTAAAAACAAGAAAATTAAAGTTAAATTTTGTAAAGTATATCAGTTTTAAAACAAGAAAATTAAAGAAAATTTTGTAAATTTTATAAGGACAACTCACATTTTCAAATGCGCTCCAGTTTCTTTCACAACCGGAAGATGAACAAGTGAGTCCAAGAATTTTGATGGCGACCTTTCTCAACTCCGGTACCTCACCTCCGTATTTATCCCACCAATTGACTGGGATTGTGTTGTCCCTTGCTCTCACGATGGTTCCCCAACTGAACGGTCCACTTTCCTGTAAATAATAATCCAGTTGTCTTTGTAGTCTGTCTTGCACCTCCGGATCTGGCTCCATTTTCGCCATTGCCTGCACACAACGAAGCATATGTGTTTGGACTGCCGCGTCCCGGTCCGCGGTCTTAAACCATACCCCGGGGTTAAGGACAAATCCTGCATGGTAAAGGTCAGACGACATCTGACGACTCCATCTTCCTTCTATTACCTCAAGAACAGGGCTATATTGTAGCGGTCTATATTGATAGTTTTCCTTAATTTTTTCTTTAGCCCTATCCATTGCATTGTACAAGTAGCCCATAGAGGGTTTCTCATCTCCATCAACTAATCTTAAGACATGGACAAGAGGAATTCCGGCGTGAAGGGCTCGTTGTACACCTTTCCAGAATTGAACAGAAAGAATAGTTCTTTCTGTTTGTTTTCCGGTTCTAAGGTTACACCACTTGCTCTTCGTCCATTCATCTGCTACCATGAGTGTCCTAAGTGCATTCTTATGTTCCCAAAGTGATTGCAAAGTTAAGAATGATGTGGCAAATCTAGTGGGTCCTGGCCTAACAATATCTCCATTGCAAAACATTCTCATTACATGCAATAATTGTGTGTGTGCATAAATAAAAACAGTGATTCTTCTAGCTAAACTAATAGTTCTAATATGCATCTTACCAATGTCTTCCAAAATTAAATCAATACAATGTGCAGCACATGGTGTCCAAAATATTGTGGGGTGCTTTTCTATCACTAATTCACATGCAGCTTTATAATTAGCAGCATTATCAGTTACAATTTGAACAACATTTTCTTTTCCAATAATATTTTCTATAACATCACTTATTTCGTTAAACAAATATATTGCAGTGTGTGAATATGCAGATGCATCAATGGATTTCAAAAACATGGTTCCTTTGGGAGAATTAGCTAAAAAGTTAATTAATGATCTCTGTCTCCTGTCTGTCCATCCATCACACATTAATGTACAACCATAGGTTTTCCAATGTCCTTTATGTGTCTCTAAAATCTTATGAGTTTCTCTTACCTCTTCTTGCAAACATGTTTCACCTAACTCATGCATCGATGGTGGGGCTAAACCAGACCCAAACCTACCTACTGCTTCTAATGCAACATGAAAAGAACGTGAAGTTAATGCATGAAAAGATACACCTGCAGTGATTGCCCATTTAGCTATCTTCTGAATTGCATTTTTCCTTTCTTCTTTTTTTAATCTGCCTTCTAAAGTTGTTTGTCTAGGGCCTCCTCTTAATCTTTGATCAACTACATCTTCAATATTACCTCTACAAAATAAATCCATAGGTCCCCTAGTGTTTTTCTTTCTTTTTAAAGATGGAGGAGGCCTTGAACTAGGACCACCAATTTCTATTACATCATCATCACCTATATGTGGTTGTTCATCTCCTATGTCTCTAGCAAAATCTTCAGAATAAAATGTTTCTCTTCTACATTTATTTTCAGATTTTTTATTCATGAATAGTTCTATTTCTTTTTTAATTTCTGGTGTTGTTTTAGGACAAGGTTTAGCATTAGCTCCTGATGAATGCAATATGTGTTCTTTGAGTCTGGTTATGCCACCACTACATAGATGATTGCAAAGTAAACATTTCACAATATTTTTTTTCAGTAATACTTTTATATTCTCCGTATTTCCATGCAGGGTCTTTTGTATTAGCCGGTCTTAGATTAGATGAACTAGCTCCAGAAGAAGACATTTCTTTCAAAAATGAGTTTTTTGTTTTCAAAAAATTAAATTTTGATTCTTTTTAAAAGTGGATGATGCTACTATAATTACTTTTTAAAAATATTTTACTAAATGCTAAGAATAAATACCTCTAAAAATAGGAGACAAATTGAAACTTCTTCCAAAAGCCTCCAAAGTCTCCACCCAAAGCCTCCAAGAACTCCACCAAACTCCTCCAACTAGTCCACCAATATCTCCTCCAAGAAAGGGAATTTTAGGATTTTTGATGGATTTTTTGGAATTTTTTTTGTGGAATTTTGGCTTCTTTTGGGATTGAGGGATTTTGGAAAAAAAAATGATTGCTATATAAGAGAGTAGAGAACTAGAGATTGTGTGAGAGTGATGATGGTGAAGAAGATGATTGTTGAGTTGTTGTGATGAGAATGGAGAGTTTTGGGGGACTATTTATAGGATTGGGAATAAAAGGGATTAAATTATAAATAAATAAAAATGAAGGGGGGTTTTACAAATTAACCCCCCCAAACGGCTATACTGCCGTTGGGGCCCAACGGCTATAGCCGTTGGGCCCCAACGGCCCGATTTTTTTTAAAAAAAAAATAATAAAAAAATTTCGAACGGTCGAAAAATCGACCGTTCGGGCGATATATCGCTGACGTCATGCTGACGTCAGCGATAATCAATAAAACTTCGCTATTCGCCCGATTTATCGCGAAACCGCCGACGAAACCGATATATCGATCGATCGGTCGCGAAAAAAAACTATGCTAATGAGAAGCATTCCGATGTTGCCGCTTCCTACATAGAGGTGGGCTCTGTTTCCACTCTCTGTGTCACTTCTAATGTTGACTTTGTTTTTGATGATGCATATATCTCTTACATTTGGATGCTTAGAATGGTAATCATATATTGTTTTTTGGCCTAAAGACCTTAGTTGGTGACATAGAGTGAGGTGAACAATGTTTCATTTTTCACATATGGACATTTGTGATGGATTCTTTTTTATTATGAGCTGAGCTGCTTTATAAATTTGATACTTTCTTCTTCTAGCAGAATTTGTTTCATTATACAATCAGCAACATTTGGTGGATGAGTTGTTGATCTGTGTGACTTCTAAATTGGTTCTTTTGGCTGTATTTGGTGTAATAACATGAAACAAATATCTAAATTCTATATATACTCAGCCTGTACAAAGGGAAGTGGTTTAATACTGGAGACATTTTTATGGCTGCAATGATTTAATTTTTATTAAACTTCTAATCAATTATCCATGCCTATTTTGGTTGACTGATCAATGGAGCTGCAATGATATATATAGAATAGAGAGAGAGAAAATTAGATATGGAGGAGGGCATGAAGTAGTGGCATAGAGGAATGTGGGTTAAGAGTTTGAAAGTTCAAACCGAGACTGTTGTTTGTAGGAATGGAGATTCTATAGTTGGTATTGGGTGGACAGGAATTAAGCCAATTTTTTCAGATAGCTTTTTCTTTATTATACAGAGAGGGGACACCAATGATTGTTCTTTTCAAATAGTATCAGAGTTCGTTGCTTGAAATACATTTATGCCTGCAGATTGCTTGCCATTGGTAAACTGATCTCAAATTAGAAAAAAAAGGAATGATGAGGTATCGTATTCTTTTGGTGGTTAGAAAGCAATTCGCGGGTAATCTGTGGTTGAAGTGAGCTAAGATGGATGTGTGGTGACATTGATGCTACTAAATAGGATCAGGTTAAAATTTATTGTATCAGAGGAATCTTGGAGACCCAAATATTGTGGTTTCTACATACGTGTTTTAATCTATGGAGCTCAGCATACATCATGATCATGGATATGATTCATATAAATGGGATCCCACTAAATTTTTCTGGCACTCATCCATACCACGATTTGCTTGAATTATATAGTCAGTGCTAATTAAAAATAATTCAGATTTGTTGATTTTATCCATTTCTGGTAAAGGGTCTATGCCATGACTGGGAGGAGAAAGGTTGACCATCTTTGGGTATAATAGGTTGTGCATTCTATGCGTTATAGGAATTTTTTTTATAAAAGGTTTGTCTACCAATGCCATAAAATTATTTACTTCACTGGCTCTATGCATAATCAATTTCTCAATTAATTTTTATTATCAAGATTATACATAGTTTACATTATTATAAAAAATATGTAGTTGTACATATTTAGTTGTTACTGTGTGATTCGAAAGAAATCCTGATTATATGTTAGCTGTCATTCACTACCACTGAAGTAAAATTTTTGAAATGCCGTCTCCTACTGGATGATTGATGCTGCTCAAATGTTGATTCTTATCAAGGTGATGGAGGTTTATCTTCTCTCGCTTGTCTCTGTTGAAAAGTTTGCTAAAGCATGGAATGCACAAGGATCTCCTTTTCATGTCTGAGCTATAACTTTTTTTTTAAATGTTAGGAGGTCAGTTTGCTAAAGCTGGCATATTTTCTATAGGAGGTTAGTTTAGTTTAAAATGTCTGATCTACAACTTTTTTTTAATGTGAGTAATGGCACTATGAACACTTTTTTATTGACACAGCTGATTTATTTATTATAATATTTTCCTTAGCCAGTTTAGATCTGATTTATAGTAATTTGTCTCAATGAAACTTGTTTTCCCTGTCCTTGTTCTTATTGTTCTGTCCACCTCTATTCTTTGCCAGAGAGGGGTATCTTTTTTTTTAATGGACTGTAATCTTTGTGAAATTTATTGGATTCTTTTGTTTTAATATTTTTCTGATGGAATTCAGTTCTGTCTTTGTCTTCACTTGAAGCTTCTCAAACAATTACAAGTGAAAGAATTCAGGATATTGTTCCTTTTGCTTCCAATGAGATCCTGATTCTTGGACAAGGTAATCTACATATTTTTCTCATGAAGAGAGCAAATTATACTTGGCATCTCTCTGACTTTTGCATTTAAGTTTAAAATTTCCTATTTTTCATTTATATTTATGTTATAGTCTGCATTGTATTGATGATGTGCTTGATTTTGACTCTGTTGTATCACATATTTGCCTATGCCATTGTTTGAAGTGATTGGTAGTTGTCTATTCTGTGGTGGTAAGTCAAGTTAATATCATCTTATGATTGCATTATAATCTTTATTTCTTATTTAATAAAAGCGATAATGAATGTGGGTTCGAGAGTTAATGAGAGTAGTGTCTATTACTGTTTTTAAGGTTTCTTTTATTAAATAACGTCAAAATTTTCCTCTGCCTAAAGAAAGTCATCTTCATGACAGTGACAATCCCTTGTTTGGACAATGTGTTGAGGAGGTTGGCAGCCTTTGTAAAATTTCATTAGATCTGTGATTGAATTAGAACTGAAATCCTTCGAAAATATATCAAATATATTGTGTTGATGATTGTGGTGATGATGATGAACAAAATCATTTTATAACCATGCAAATTTAGAAGTACCTTATCCCCATTCACATGGTATTGACTTGATTGACTATAAGCACATCTCGAAATTGAGAAGTCTGTTCTATATGGTAGAATTGAATTATAATATCAAAGCTCTTGACTGGAGCCAGTTATTGGGTGGGAAATAGAGTTACATAATGTATAGTGTAGATGTGCTTAATATATATCCGTAGGACCTGTTCTTCATCCACTCGGATTATGTTATTTGATGTCAATTTTTATTTTGATAGCATGCAATGATATATTACTATTGCAATACATAATGTACTTTTGTTGCTATTTATATTTCTATGTTATCTTTATGTGTAATCCTTCAGTTACTTACGAATAGAAATTGATCCATGTGTTTGTTGTAGATTACCTGTTGCGGGAAGCTTAGAAATGTATCTTGAATTATGTTGGTGTTCTCATTGTCAATGCTTTGGATAAGTACTGAAATACTTTTTCTTTGTTGATTCCTTGATGATCATTAGTAAATATTTATTTAATTATAATATCAATTTTTTACAAAATATCAAAAAGGGTTTTTCTACGAAAATACGACCTTTTCCTATGAAATATTCGCAGGAAAAGGCTTGTATTTTTTTTATTAAATTTATAGACTTTTAGCTGCGAAATTTTTTTCGCAGCAAAATGTCATCTTCTGCTGCGAATTTATATTTTCGCAGCAATAGGTTGCCTTTTGCGAGGAACATTATTCAGAGCAAAAGATGGCCTTTTGCAACGAAATACATTTCGCAGCAAAAACCGAGCTTTTGTTGCGAAAATAATGTCATTGCAAAAGGTAGCGTTTTGCTGCGAAATGAACTTCATAGCAAATAGTGTCCTTTTGGCTACGAAAATATATCTTTTCCTGCGAAACAAATGTCGTAGCAAAATGTAACCTTTTGCTACGAAAATTGTTTTCGCAGCAAAAACTTATCCGATATGAGACAATTACTACGAAAATAGCTACGAAATAGTGTCGTCGAGAAATGTCTTTTGCAGCGAAAATCCAGGTTTTTGCAACGAAATATTTTACAGCTAATGCTCATATTTCTTGTAGTGATAGAATTCATGTATGTAGAATTTCTATGATGAACCTAGGGTGGAATGAAATATTGAATATGCAAGGTTCTCATTCCAATAATGCACCTAGGTTGGATACATGAATTGAATACAAATGAGTCCATTATGTACCTTGAATTTGCCATTCCCATTGAATAGAGAACAATGAACCATGCATGGAATAATTGTGAGTCCATTATTCATAATTGAATGAGTGCTTTGAATTTGGAGGTGACTCTTGGACAATCTAGAGGCCTATATAAAGGGACCCATGTATGCTATTCCATCCATCGAAGTTACAAAGTGTGTATCCATTCAAAGAGATAGTCTCTTGTGAGAGTTTGTGAGAGATAGCCCTGACATCCTATTATTCTAGTTGCTTGAGTGCTTTCGTGGTGATAGATATATAAGCCAGTTTCTGATTCAACCTGAGCGTGCACTCTGTGTGGCTTGCTGAATTTTGGAGGCGGTTCGATTTGTGACTTCTACACCGGGAGGAGCCGAATAACACCTTAAGCGTCGCAGCGACTTCGTCCATTCATTTATCTCTCACTCCTTCTGATTCTCTCTATTATTTTAGTATTGTATTTTGTTGAATTTTTGTATTTTCATCTTATTTTCATCTAATCCCATAACACAACTAAATAAAATTTCATCGATGCAGATAAAATCGAATAGAGTGGCACAAATGAAATAATTCTGGTCCACTCAAAACTTTTTTTCTTGTCATTGTCGGATAGAGACTTTAGTGATTCGAGTGGCACAAATGAAACAATTCTGGTCCACTCAAAACATTCTTTCTTATTATGGGATAGAGACTATAGTGGTGCATTATAGTTTCTTTCTTATTATGGGATAGAGACTTTAGTGGTGCATTAGAGTTTCTTTCACAGACATCACATTGATATTAAAGAAGATGAGCTAACCGAGTATTCGAGGATTGCGTTTTACCGTCTTTACTCTGGATGCAACAAATGTTCCTTGATCCATCCAGATCAGATTCCAAGGAGAATGTCAACTCCTTCAATTGATGTCATCAATTTGAAATCAGTGATAAGAAGCAATTTCTCATCTTTTGGTCGATCTCATGTAAAAAAAATGGTGGATATATAAAGCATAGGGAAGGGAAAACCTTCGGCAAAATCTTTTCACATTCCTACGGCCAAAGGATGATGATCTAACCTCCCGACTAGATCTTATCCAAGGATCTTCAACAAGTCTTTCTTGGGATAAAATCGCCACAACCACGGATCATGATATTCACAATCTGAAGGAGCATGTATATAACATATATACATGCGGGCTTTAACCACCCAACATAACATGCAAACCAAAACTATTCTATATCATTTCACCCAAATTTCATTTATGCACATGTTATTAAAGTGTAGGAAGAAATTGAAGTAGGATATAATCCTTCCCTGTATCAGATTTGTGAAGTTCATAACATAATTATTCATCGACAACAAAAACATATCAACCCCACCAGGTGACAGATAAATGCTAATGTGAGGTACTATGACAAAAAGAAGTCTGTAAATTTTGTAATTTAAGAAAACAAGAAAGAAGGGGGTTAATATCTACATCTTCATCTAAATCTAACTGTAAATCTATGAAGAGAGATCTCAATTCAATTTTATGCTCGGAAACCTCAAAGACCCAAACCAAATATATTGCGCTAGTGAGACCTCCATCCCTATTTTGGTCTTCCACGAACCGGGTAACATTAAAATCCTCCACAACACACCAAGGGGAATCCCAAACATGCTAAACCTCACTTAATTCCTCCCACAAAACTTCGTGTAAGAAGTAGTCGTTCACAACTGACAAGACCATCCACTTTCGGCCGCTCTCTCTGTTTTGAAGAACTGAAAGACAGTAGACACCAATCCGAACCTCCTGCTTGCACCAGACACAGCCAGCCATGCAACAGGAATACCACCCAACGGCCCAATCACCGGTTTGAACACCATAGAATCAATCATCCCTCCACCACAGCTTTGAAGAACCCCCAAAAATACATGTAGAGTCTCACAATTTAAAGACATAAAACAGTAGAGTGGTTTTTCCTTATAGTAGATTCGAAATAGGTGAACATACCCATGTTTCGTTCGAGAATTTAACTTTTATAAGATTTATGACTATTCAAGTATAAATAAAGATAAACTGATTTTGTATTTAATTGTGTTTTAAATTATTCTAATTGAAAAATATAATAATAAAGTTTTTATTTTTTGAATAAAATATGAATTAACAGTGGATAAAAATTTATAGAAGGTAAAAAAATAATGACAGTTGATTTATAAAAGGTGATGACAGTTGATGTAATAATGAACCAGCATATTCTTCTGATTTAAATAACCTAGAATTACTTAATTCTAAAGGATGAGTAAAATCCATATACCAATTTATACTAGTTAATTCTGACATATAAATTCACATTTATTACAGTGATCTAAACATCCATAATAAAGCTGTTCCAACTAATTTCAATTTATTCTAGACTTATTCTCAAACCAAATATTAGACTTATTTGACAAGAGATGGGGAGATCAAGGAGTACAAAACCATTGTTGAAGATACTATAGTTGAACAGCCATATCAAGATTCACCTCCTCAACAAACAGGTGGGTAAGTCAGTGCCAAGACTCGAACCTAGGACCTATCGGTAACACCGCTAAACCCTGAACCGTTGTGCTATTGACGCTGGGGACCAAAATGGAGTTGGCGATTATTCGAAAGAATTTTTCGTGGGACCGGGGCAGACAGTCGGATGTAGCTTTCCCAGCTCGACCGTAAGGTCAGCCACGTGGAGTCTCTCCGATAAAAAAAAAGAAAAAGATTCACCTCCTCAAAGCTAGTCCATTGTTTCACACTCCCTCCCTACAATAACAACAAAATCAAACCATCAATTCAAGAAATACCCACACAACCCTTCCCCGATTAAAATTTCAAACTCTAAAGTCACACACACCAATCAGATTAAGAACCAAATTTGCCAGCCATCACAGCCTTGATCAAACACTCACCCCCCGGGTTGGTAATTCACCAGCACTATCTGAACCAATCAAGAACCACAATGGACATTCAGAAGTTGAGTCAATGCAATAACACAAAAAATGAAGCAAACAAAATAAATTAATCAGTACCTGACCCAAATTACCCATAAGTTTGAGAGATGTCGGACGCCTTTCATGGTCAGGGAGAGGGGGGTTCGGAAATCCTAGAAGTTTGACTCTGTGAAATCCGAGAGAGAGTGGAAAATGCGGATGGATCGGAGGGAGGAGTGGTATCCGACGCGACTGCATCGACATAGATTGTTATTCTCCACTCCGGTGATGGTGGAGAGACCGACATGGAAGCGGAGGTGGGACTGGTCAGGTAGAGGTAGGCCTGTCAACGGGTCCGGGTCCGGACCCAATTACACGTGCAATATACCCGACTCGATTTGGACCTGACCAGATGGACCCGAACATACAAACGGATAGGGTCAGGTCCACCCCGCCCCGACCCGTTGGACCCGGGACCTAACTGTTTTATTAATATACACTCATATATTACAAGAATATTAGTATTAGTTGATCCATAATTTTATTTCTTATTTATCAAGTTATAAGTATACGTGTTTATTATTTACTTTGTGACACAAATAACTATGAGCTCTCCATTTTAATTCATTGTTATATTGTTTAGACTTATGTTTAGTAATTCATTCACTTCTTTTGAATTCTACAAAAATATGTTCAAACACAGTATTATGATATCAGTTTAGAAAGTTCAATAATAATTAATATTTTATTACAAATTTTTCATAATATAATGATAAGACAAACAAATTCATGAGTTTAAAATTCTTTTGTTTTTATTAACTTTCCTCGGGTCGGGTTTGAGTCCACATGTTCAAGACCCACCGGATCCTGGGTTGGACCCAGACCCGTCGGGTCCTGTCACGGATCGGGTCCGAGTCCACCCCGACCTGACCCGTTGATAGGCCTAGGTGGAGGGGAAGTGGCACTACAAGAAAAATTGGGTTATTAGTACCAACTTTTCTCCATGAAATTATTTCATTAAGAAAAATCTTTTGTTGTGGAAATATAAATTTTTGCTGTGTAATATTTCACAGCTAAAGCTTAAATTTCTTGTAGTGTGGGGTCCAGTGATCCGCCTGAACCCTGTAAGGAAATACACCCCAAAAAAAAAATCTGATTCTTTGGCTTTGTTTTGGCTCTGTTTGGATAGAGAAATAAATTATTTTAGGTTTATTATTATTTTAGTATAAATAAGGATAAAATGATTTTTTTTGTTATGTTTTGAATTATTTTAGTTGAAAACATAAAAATAAAATTTTGTTGTTTGGATAAAATGTGAATAAGATGTCGATAAGGATTTATAAAAGATAAAAACTTGATAACAATTGATTTGACAGATGATTTATAAGAGCTAATGACAGTTGATTTGATAATGAGCTCACATATTCTTTTGGGTTAAATAACCTGAAATAACTTAATTCAAAAGGTTAACTGGAATCCATATACTACTCTATACTAGTTAATTCTGACATACATATTTTCATTTATTTCAGCATTCTAAACATCTATTTGAGACTGTTATGACTATTTTTAACTTATTCTGAGCTCTATTCTCGAATCAAATGGGGTTAACATTAGCACACTCCTCCATTTTATTACGAGATTGTAATGTTTTTATTATTTTAAAAAATATACTAATATATCTTGTAACTTCAATTCATATTCTTATATTATTAATATATTTACTTCGATAAATAGTTATTTTTTATATATATAAAAAAATACATGTATAGAGTGTGGACGGAGCTGCAGGCATGCAAGGTCATACATATCGTTTTCCATCTTTAATTAATTTGATTTCTTTTTACCCCCTTTCGTTGTGACATAGATTGTTATAATATTTATAAATAACTATCAAGACATTTTTTAAGTGCCCCTTAATTACATTTATAATTATATAATTATAAAACAAATACAACCGATGGAAATTTAAGCAACACATATTAAAGTGTAACCGGGATGGTGGTCCACATGCCATGACACATGATTTTATTATTTCAATAACAAAATATTTGTTAGAATCAGAAATTGAAAAGAATGAACTAGAAAATATCATTAGGGTTTGTATGAATATTTATAGTACAAAAGGGGAAATGGAAAAAAGATTAATCTACCCTTAACCCTAACATATATACATTTAACACCTCCCCTCAAACTCATGGTGGATCATACACCGAGAGTTTGCTCAACAAGAAGCCATGCCGCTGAAGTGTATGTGACTTTGTGAAAAAGTCAGATAATTGAAGGGAAGAAGAGATATATGAGAGTGATATGGTGCCCGCAAGAAAGTGATGACGGACGAAGTGACAATTGATCTCGATGTGCTTCGTACGTTCATGAAAAACTGGATTGCTAGCAATCTGAATGGCGCTCTTGTTATCACAATATAGAGGAGTAGACGCAGAGAGGATAACACCTATGTCAGAGAGGAGGCGTCGAAGCCAAACGACCTCAGCAGTAGCGGATGCCATAGCACGATATTTGGCCTCAGTACTCGAACGAGAAACAATGTCTTGTTTTTTGGCCTTCCAAGATATAAGAGAGTCACCCAGAAACACACATATACCAGTCGTAGATTTTCGATCTGTGACATCTCCCGCCCAATCAGCATCAGTATAAGCACGAAGTTCAAGAGTAGAAGAAGACAGTAACAGTAGAGCACGAGATATAGTACCACGTAGATAGCGTATAATCTGAATAACTGCTGCATAATGAACAGTACGAGGGGCAGCGACGAACTGACTGACCATATGCACAACATAGGCAATGTCAGGACGAGTGACAGTGAGATAGACGGGGCTTCCAACAAGCTGTCTATAACGAGTAACATCAGAAAGTGGTTCTCCATCGTCAGGTCGGAGCTTAGCATGAAGCTTAATAGGAGTGGGAGAAATGCGATCATCAGTCAGACATGCACGGTCGATCAAGTCAGCAGTATACTTACGTTAGGAGAGAAGATAACCACGTGGAGCAGAAGCAACTTCCAAGCCTAGAAAATATCGAAGTTTGCCAAGATCTTTCATCTCAAATTGACGCTGAAGATGTTGCTTGACCAACCGTATATGAGAAGAATCATCGCCGATGATGATCATGTCGTCAACATAAAGCAGCAGGAGAGTACGATGAGGACCGGAGGTGTGAACAAATAAAGCTGGATCAGAGGAACTCGGGACAAACCCAGCAGCACATATAACATTAGTGAATCGAGCAAACCAAGCGCGAGGAAGATGGCATACATGACCTGATAGATGAGGAAGACCCGGAGGAGGAGTCATGTAAACCTCCTCTGATAAATCACCATGAAGGAAAGCGTTCTTGACATCAAGTTGATAAATGGGCCATTGACGAATAGAAGCAACAGAAATCAAAGTACGAACTGTCGTCATCTTCGCTACAGGAGTAAATGTCTCATCATAATCAATACCATGCTGCTGAGTGAAATCACGGGCAACCAACCGAGCCTTGTGACGCTCAATCGAACAATCAGAGTTGGTCTTGATCTTATAGACCCATTTACAGCTGATAGGAGTCTTTCCTGGAGGAAGTGGTATAATGTCCCATGTATGAGTGCGTTGTAATGCACTAAGCTCCTCTGTCATAGCACCTTCCCATTCTGGAATGCCGATAGCCTCACGATATGATTGGGGCTCCCAATGATTGGAAACAGTGGAAAGAAAACACTGAAAACTAGGAGAAAAATAATCAGAGGCAACCAAGCTAAGTCGTTGAGGAGGTCGACGAGCGCGAGGTGGATTGTGACGAGGAGCAACTGGTGCGGGAGCAGAATCGTCTTCCGGTGAAGCAGCATCAGGAATAGGTGTAGGAGTAGACGGGATTATCCCACGTGAATCATCTTGAATAGAGGTGGACAAAGACGGCAAGGGTGAAGATGAGACTGACGATGAAGAGTGGTCAGGTACAGACGGAATAGATGACTCAGGAGCATAAGATGAAGATGAGAAATCAGGAATAGAAAAATTCAAAAATGTGACTTCCTCAATCGTGGATGGGGGAAGAGGAACAGGAGGTGAACGAAGAGCATAGTATGGATGATTCTCAAAGAATGTGACATGACAAGATGTCCGAAGACGACGAGCAACAGGATTATAACATCGATATCCTTTGATCTCAGTACTGTACCCAAGAAAGACACACATAGCGGGGAGACAACTTCGTACGCTCAAGGGGAGGAAGTAGGACAAAACACGTGCATCCAAAAACACGAAGACGAGAATAATCGGAAGGATTGTGATAAAGACGCTGAAAGGGGGAGAATCCAGCAGTGATAGACGAAGGAGTGCGATTGATGAGATACACACTTGTAAGAACAACCTCACCCCAAAACTGAACATGAACAGAAGCAGAAAGGAGTAAGGACCGGGTTGTTTCGAGGATATGACGATGTTTACGCTCAGCAACCCCGTTCTACTGATGAGCATAAGGAGTGGAAAGCTGTGGTAGAGTGCCTTGGGAGGATAAAAAATCACGAAAAACACGAGAACAATATTCTCCCCCACAATCAGAGCGAAACACCTTGATGCGTTTGGAGAACTGAGTTTCAACCATTGTAGCAAAAGCTTTATAGATGGGTAACAAGTCGGAACGGCTATTCATCAAATATATCCAAGTATAGCGAGAAAAGTCATCAATAAAAATAACGTAATAACGGTTACCACCTTTAGAAGGAATAGGGGAGGGACCCCAAACATCAGAGTGGACTAGATCAAAAGGAGAAGCAGAAATGTTATTACTAGTAGGAAATGGAAGAGCCAAGTGTTTTGTCAACTTGCAGCCCACACATGGTTGAAGCTCAGTTTTTTAAAAAGAACCTAAAACACCGGTACTTATTAGATAACGAAGTCTTGGAGAAGAGAGATGGCCAAGACGGCGGTGCCAAACATCAAAGGAGGAAGGAGGAGAGGAAATCAAGCGAGCAGAAGCTGCAGAAGACGAAGGAATATGAAGATGATCCATGTAGTAAAGCCCACCATGTTTGGCAAACTGGAAAATATTATTAGGGTTTGTATGAATATTTATAGTACAAAAGGGGAAACGGAAAAAAGATTAATCTACCCTTAACCCTAACATATATACATTTAACAATATTGAAGATGAGTGCGATTTATAGTAGCACTAAAATCTTGAAGATAATAAGATGCAAGTAACTGTGGTGAACTACATATGACATGACGTTATAACTTAGGACAGTATAACACCATTATTATAAATAGATCGATTTATTATAACCTTGCATGGGATGATAATCAGGTGCAAGCCCCGGGACGGAAACTGAGCCTCTCCGCCCCGAGATCATACGCAACCTCCACAGTCTTCTGCTGCGTGTTCCCTATGATCCCAACACCCGTCGCTGCCGCGAACGCCAGGCACGAAACACCGGACTCGGTGAAGAGTGTGCCCGAATGATCCACCTCAAGGTCCGCTCCCCCGTCGAAATGCAGCGTCACCGTCGGCACAGTCACGGTATGGTAGTTGCTCAGGTCATAACACGTGTCGAACATACTATTACCCGGCGCCGTTGGATACTGCGACATCCCCGCCTGGAACGCCGACCGGAGGGCATCGTACGCTCCCTGCGGCAATTGGGTGATTGTCGTGCCGGAGTCCACGACGGTCCCCGCCGTCGAAAACACCGACGGTGGGATCCCTAGGTTTTGACCGTTCACGCTGATCCCCGACAGACCCACGTTGTAGAGGTCCTGCATCGGTTGCGACAAGAGAGGTGTGGACGTGGTGGAGTCATCGTCGCTGCCAAAGGTCAGGAACCCGTTCGAGCTGGACGAGGAGGGGAGACAGTACGAGAACACCCCGCCGAACGTTGCGGACGTCTGTTGCACCAGAGACCCGTACTCGCGTCCGAGACCCAGTAGACCCGCAAAGCCACCGATGTGACCCTCGTCCTCGCGGCACCCGAAGGCGAAGTCCTTGTTATCCAAAATAAAAACATGCATCTCGTATCAATTTTTTTTAAAAAAAACTATCTAATATTCTAAATTCCATATAGTTATCTAATATATACTGGATCAGATATAGATATGATGATATCCCAATTGAAAAATATAAAAATAATATTATTTATTATATTACTATGTTTATAATTTTTTGTCTGAATTTTTTTAAAAACTTTAAAACATGTAATGTTTGTGCGTTTATTTATATTTTTATGTTTTATATTAAATATATGATTTTTATTTAAAGATATTGGATTTTTGAATATTTGAATCACATTCTTGTTCATTTAATTTGTTTTTGAATATTTCATATATTTATCTGAATCCGAATTCAGACCGAGACATCGTCGTATCCGATCCGTCGACAAACTTACTGGGAACACGTCATCCGATGTCAGAGTGAGTGTCTCGGTCGCCAGGTTTCCATTGGTGGTGGAGCCGTCGGCGCTGTTGGTGCCATTCTTGTCATAGTACATGCAATTGGAGGCAGAACAGACTGTGTCACTGGATTGGGTGCATTGGGTGGCGCCACAGGCGATGTTGGCGTAGGACGACGAGGCGGAGGGGTCGAAGATGGGGTCAATCTGGGAGTAGCAGGATGTGCACGGCTGGCACTGGATCCAGCAGCGGCTGCTACCGGTGTCGAAGACAACGGTGAAATTGAGCACGGGAGTGCCGTATCCAACGGTCACGACGTATCTGTCAATGCCCATCGGGGGGGTAGTGGCTGGGATGTTGGCCATCTCGGACTCGGAATCGGACGACGACGACGACTCTGGTCGGGAATGCTTGCGTTGGAGGAACGCGAGTCGGGCGCGGTCGTGACGGAGGATCTCGGCTGGCGTCGGAGGGGTTGTCGTAGTCGGGAAGGGGGAGCAGGGGCCGTGGCGGTGGGTTATTTGTAAGGTCGAGGGTCTTTGTGGACCTGAACAAGATCAAGAAGATGATGCCATCTTTATTTGCATCCTTTATTTACTGCACTCATTGATTTTTATTTTGATGTGATTTATAAATCTGCCTCTTTCTCTCTTATATATATTTTTTATGATATATAAATATGTTATCAAAATATAATCTAACAGATAAGATTTAAATTCAAAATAATTTTATGTAGATATAATTAAATAGTTAAATTGTATTTTAATATTATCTTATTTTAATTTGATTTGAAATCCAATTTAAAAGTATACTTGGATATTACATTAAAAAAAACAAAAACGAGAGAGAAACGTACGTGATTTATAAATCACTTTTAGATCAATTATGTACATATATATACGCAGGTGATTACGTGCGGCGAACGGCGGGTGCGACAACAACGTGGGCCGTTCGATCGCGAGTCAATCGCATTCGACGGTCGATGTGAATCGCACCCGACCGTCCGATGCGATGGATCCGTGATCGCTGCAGCACCTGTCGTTCGCCGCACGTAATCACCCCTATATATATACACACACACACACACACACACACACACACACACACAAGCGAATAGGTGCGGCGAACGGCGGGTGAGGCCGCGACGTGAGCCGCTCGATCGCGGGTCCATCGCATCCGACGATCGATGTGAATCACACCCGACTGTCCGATGTGATGGATCCGTGATCGCTGCTGCACCCGCCGTTCGCCGCATGTAATCACCCCTATACACACACACACACACACACACACACACACACATATATATATATAATAAACGGGGGCGATGGAGTGCGGTCGTGCGACCGTGCATCCCGTCGTGCGCCCCACACATCGACCGTGCGATCGATGTTCTCGGTGATCGCACGGTCGATCGATCGCACGGTCGACGTGTTTTAAACATAGACTGTGCGATTGCGAGAACATCGATCGCACGGTCGACGTGTGGGGCGCACGACGGGATGCACGGTCACACGACCGCACCTAATCACGTGTGTGTATATATATATATATATATTTTCGATAATATGCGGTCGGTGCGGTCGTGCGGATTCGACGTGCGTCGTCCGATCGCGGGTCCATCGCATCCAACGGTCGACGTGAATCGCACCCGACCGTTCGATGCGATGGACCCGTGATCGACGGCCCGTGAATCGCGACCGTATAGTATCACGACTCTATATATATATATATGGGAGCGATTAGGTGCGGCGGACGGCGGGTGCGGCCGCGATCACGGGTCCATCGCATCTGACAGTGATGAAAGATTCAAATCGGACCGTCGGATGTGATGGACCCGTGATCGGACGACCCATGTCGCGGCCGCACCCGCCGTCCGCCGCACCCAATCACTTCAATATATATATATATGGTCGCGATTACGTGTGGTGTGCGGTTGGTGCGGTGTGCGACGTAGGCTGTCCAATCGCATCCAACGGTCGACGTGAATCGCACCCGACCGTCCGATGCGATGGACCCGTGATCGCGCGCCGCACCGACCACACACCGCACGTAATCGTAACTATATATATATATATATATATATATATATATATAGATTTCCGATAATATGCGGTCGGTGCGGTCGTGCGGATTCGACGTGCGTCGTCCGATCGCGGGTCCATCGCATCCAACGGTCGACGTGAATCGCACCCGACCGTCCGATGCGATGGACCCGTGATCGACGGCCCGTGAATCGCGACCGCACGACCATATAATATCACGACTCTATATATATATATATATATATATATATATATATATATATATATATATATATATATATATATATATATATATAGCGAACGGCGGGTGCGGCCGCGACGTGGGCCGTCTGATCACGGGTACATCGCATCCGACGGTCGATGTGAATCGCACCTGATCGTCCGATGCGATGGACTCGTGATCGACGGCCCGTGATCGCTGCCGTACCCGCCGTTCGCCGCACCTAATCGTATATATATATATATATATATATATATATATATATATATATATATATATATATATATATATATATATATACGGGGGCGATTAGATGCGGTGAACGGCAGGTGCGGCGGCGACGTGGCCCGTTCGATCGCGGGTCCATCGCATCCAACGGTCGATGTGAATCGCACCCGACCGTCCGATGCAATGGACCCGTGATCGACGGCCCACGATCGACGCCGCACCTGCCGTTCGCCGCACCTAATCGGCCCTATATATATATATATATATATATATATATATATACGCTCGCGATTAGGTGCGGCAAACGGCAGGTGCGGCCGTGACGTGGGCCGTCCGATCGTGGGTTCATCGCATCCAACGGTCGACGTGAATCGCACCCGACCGTCCGATGCGATGGACCCGTGATCGCTGCCGCACCCGCCGTTCGCCGCACCTAATCGGTTATATATATATATATATATATATATATATATATATATATATATATATATATATATATATATATATATATATGGAACCGATTAGGTGTGACGAACGGCGGGTGCGGCAGCGATCACGGGCTATCGATCACGGGTCCATCGCATCGGACGGTCGGGTGCGATTCACATCAACCGTTGGATATGATGGACCCATGATTGGACGGCCAATGTTAGGGGACGGGCCTAAACTTGCCAATTCATATTCATTGTTTTTTTAAATGAAAATCAGGGCGGATCGAGGACAATATTTTTTAGTGGGCTATGCTAAATATTAATATAAAATAATTTTTTATTTTTATATTTGATGTAATTATTTTATATATCAAAGATATTCAAAGGACATTCAATCATTTTTGTAATCTCATACACTGTGACAACATAGTATATACTGCGTGTCATAATGTATGTAATAAAAGAATTATTTATTTATAATAAAAAAAATTACACTAGTGTATCTCAGTTTATATATCATTTCATATAATAGCATTTCATATAACAACATGTACGTCGATAAAAGAGTGCATAATTTAAAAAAGAAAAAAGAAAAATGGTGCGAATTACAAATGGGGCTGCAGAAGGGGCTGGGGATATCATTTTTCTTTTTTTCAACCCCAATTTCAGTCATATATGCGTTGATTAAAAATCACTTGAGCATATATTCACAATAACAAAGTATATGTTTTGATATAAATTTTACACATTTTTTATAAATGTATTCATGCAATTTATTAGAATATATGTTTCATTTTTTTTTATAAAAGCATGTATATCATTAAATGAAGTATATATTATTTTTTAAAAATTCAAAACACATGTAAACTAGAATTATGATTGAAAAAAAGTTTATACGTAACATTATCTCAATATATATAACAAATAACAAAAAAAAAAAAAATCTTGGCTGGGCTGTAGTCGGGCCGAGCCAACTTTTAGGTCCGCCCTGAGTACATATATTTAATAAATATCAAAGCACATAGGAACTGCATGTGAGGCTTCACGTGAGTATAACATTATCCATAGATGATTGGTTGGTGTACATGAAAACAGAATTGGATCATGCATGTGAGATTGGATATTGTTAAATGTTAATGATAGAACATGCATGGAAACACGACTTGCATACATACCTGTGGTCGTGGAGCAGTTTTTAGATGGTAGAAGAGAATCAACTCGGATTATGTGGTGTTTCATTGCATGAACATTGTAGACGACAGTGGAGAAGAAACAAAGAAGCAGCATTGAAGGGAGGAGGAGGGTTTGAGCAGAAGTAGCCATGGGTGTTTGATGCATGGTGTGGTAGAGGAGAGCCCTTTATATAAGAGATTTTGATGGGACCTACAGAAGAAATTTTACATGTAAAGACAGATTTATTAAACTTTGAAAGCTTTTTGAGTGTCGTCTATCATAGACCCGTGGAACACTTCATCTATTGACTTGGAAGTTGCAAGTCTTTTCAAAATCCTTTTATATTCATTGTCTTTTTTTTTAACAATATACTTGAAATATAATATATATATATATATATATATATATATATATATATATATATATATATATATATATATTTTATGACGGAGAGGCTTCGCCTGTTTGAAATATAAAATATATATATTATATATATAATGATAATTTAAGAAAAATTAAAATTTAAGAATAGGAGGTGGATCAATATCAAAAGGAAAAAAGTGAATCAATTTTTGGGTTGGAATAATTTTTATTAAAGAATGGCTAGATCATTTTAAACTTGTTTATGATTGACCTTAAAATTCAATTTAAAATAAAAGTAATAATAAAAAAACCTCTACCCAATTAAAATGAACAGTCTCTTTGATGATGATAGTCATAACTCGATACTCAACCTCAATCCTGAATAATGAAACAACCTCCTGATTTTTTTTGGGCCAAGAGTGATAAAATTCTAAATTTTCTTTTTTTTTCGGATTTTAAGATGGAGGCTCTAATATCATGTTATAATCAGAGAGAGAGAGAGAGAGAGAGAGAGAGAGAGAGAGAATATGAATCTTTGTATTCCTCTTATGGTCTAAACACTTTATATATACAAGTGCATAAAAGTTACATGTGTGATACACAATGCATGTAATGACATAATACATGTAATCTAACACACTAATGAAAAATGGGGTTTAAATCAAGCAAACTTAATCTACTTATGAAACCAAGCAATCACGCATTAAATAGGATTAAAACTTAATCATAATTAACAAACAACTAAATAAAATTTCATTGATGCAGATAAAATCGAATAAAGTGGCACAAATGAAATAATTCAGATCCACTCAAAATTTTCTTTCTTGTCATTGTCAGATAGAGACTTTAGTGATTCTAGTGGCACAAATGAAACAATTCTGGTCCACTCAAAACATTCTTATCAAACTCAATGTGTTTGATCATCTCGTTGAAAATTGGATTGCTAGCAATCTGAATAGTAGATTTTATAACAGTGAAGGGGAGTAGAACCGGTCATATAAATTCTTAGATCCACTAAGACATGTCTAAAATGAATAGTCTCTTTGATGATGATAGTCATGACTCGATACTCAACCTCAATCCTGAATAATGAAACAACCTCCTGATTTTTGTTGCGTCAAGAGTGATAAAATTCTAATTTTTTTTTTGGGAGTTTAAGGTGGAGGCTCTAATATCATGTTATAATCAGAGAGTGAGAGAGAAAGATAATATGAATCTTTGTATTCCTCTTATGTCTAAACACTTTATATATACAAGTGCATAGAAGTTACATGTGTGATACACAACGTATGTAATGACATAATACATGTAATCTAACACACTAATGAAAAATGGGGTTTAAATCAAACAAACTTAATCTACTTATGAAACCAAGCAATCATGCATTAAATAGGATTAAAACTTAATCATAATTAACAAACAACTAAATAAAATTTCATCGATGCAGATAAAATCGAATAGAGTGGCACAAATGAAATAATTCTCGTCCACTCAAAATTTTCTTTCTTGTCATTGTCGGATAGAGACTTTAGTGATTCGAGTGGCACAAATGAAACAATTCTCGTCCACTCAAAACATTCTTATCAAACTCAATGTGTTTGATCATCTCGTTGAAAATCGGATTGCTAGCAATCTGAATAGTAGATCTTCTAACAGTGAAGGGGAGTAGAACCGGTCATATAAATTCTTAGATCCACAAAGACATGTCTAAAATGAACTCTTTGATGATGATAGCCATGACTCGATACTCAACCTCAATCCTGAATAATGAAACAACCTCCTGATTTTTGTTGCGTCAAGAGTGATAAAATTCTAATTTTTTTTTTTTTGGGGATTTTAAGGTGGAGGCTCTAATATCATGTTATAATCAGAGAGAGAGAGAGAAAGAGAATATGAATATTTGTATTCCTCTTATGGTCTAAACACTTTATATATACAAGTGCATAGAAGTTACATGTGTGATACACAACGTATGTAATGACATAATACACACTAATGAAAAATGGGGTTTAAATCAAGCAAACTTAATCTACTTATGAAGCCAAGCAATCATGCATTAAATAGGATTAAAACTTAATCATAATTAACAAACAACTAAATAAAATTTCATCGATGCAGATAAAATCGAATAGAGTGGCACAAATGAAATAATTCTGGTCCACTCAAAATTTTCTTTCTTGTCATTGTCGGATAGAGACTTTAGAGATTCGAGTGGCACAAATGAAACAATTCTGGTCCACTCAAAACATTCTTACTTATTATGGGATGGAGACTATAGTTGTGCATTAGAGTTTCTTTCTTATTATGGGATAGAGATTTTAGTGGTGCATTAGAGTTTCATTCACAGACATCACATTGATATTAAAGAAGATTAACTAATCGAGTATTTGAGGATTGCGTTTTACCATCTTTACTCTGGATGCAACAATTGTTCCTTGATCCATCCAGATCAGATTCCAAAGAGAATGTCAACTCCTTCAATTGATGTCATCAATTTGAAATCAGTGATAAGAAGCAATTTCTCATCTTTTGGTCGATCTCATGTAAAAAAATGGTCGATATATGGAGCATAGGGAAGGGAAAACCTTCGGCAAAATCTTTTCACATTCCTATGGCAAAAGGATGATGATCTAACCTCCCAACTAGATCTTATCCAAGGATCTTCAACAAGTCTTTCTTGGGATAAAATCGCCACAACCACGGATCATGATATTCACAACCTGTAATGCCCCGCATTTACCTAACCGCTTATCGGACAGTAAATGGGTCGCTACTAAACTTAATCCAAACACAAGACCAAAATTTGTACCTTTTTTTTTAAAACAATACTAATATAATAAAAACTGAAAGTGATAGAACATAAAAACAATTTCCAAAAGTTATAAACCACCAACGGTCTTACAAAATATCAGAGTATGACATAAACAAAATACTAGAATGAAAAGACACACTAAACCATCCCTGTGGGAGCCATCTAAACTAAAAAAGATCCAAATAGTCGGCTGCGACTATTATTTATTCTCCAAATATTGCTACGTCAAGATCCTTGGAATGTATGAAAGGTTCAAACTTTGCCTTGGTCCCCAGAAGATGAGCTAACTGGTTACCAGCCAATTGGAATAGGGTGAGTGTTTAACTCAGTGAATAGACTCACAGAAATATTACTCCATATGACAGTTATACATATAAAAATAAAGTTATGCTGAAAATGAGGATTTCCTTTAATAAATTTAAAATCATGAACACAAAAATATTTTTATGCAATCACGTGGGCCCAAATCCTTGGCCCACGTAATAGAAATCATGCAGCTTAAATGGTATGATTGGGTAGGATTCTCAATTGGAAGAATCGTTCCCCCAAAACAGGTGTGCAAAGCCCCAAGCGACTAAATCGCTCAAAAAGCTCCCTCGAGGCGACGTCGAATTTAGAAGACGCTGATGGGTCGCCGCTGCCATCACTACGAGAACACCATCACAGGATGCCCCGGTTGCTGCAGATGCCAAACAAAGGAATCCGCCGCTGCAAGGGATGCTTTACCACACCCCTCACCGATCTTGGGACTCTTCGAGTCCTAGATCTTCCTCCCCAAAGGCGAAATACAACGGGTGGATTATTCCTTAAATATGCTATGATGTGCATCTTAATAAAAAAAATATCCTAGGACTAGGTTTGTCTCCACTAGTCCTAAATTTTTCCAAAAATATCAAAAAAGATAATCTTAAATCCAAATATTATTTTAAAAAATATAAGCATAAAAAAATGTATTATAATAATTCTTGAAACATGGATATCACAATTCATGCTATTTTAAATGACATGATGAATGAATTAAATCATGCAACTTTATTCAATAAAGATGAAATTTGACCAATATGTATAACAACACAATCATGCATAGTCATCGTAATAATATAAATGTATGAATAACATATAATATCGCTAAAAATGATTAATCTAAATCAACATGTGACAATCAAGAATATATAGCTATAGAATAAAAATCCATATGAATAGATCAGTAAATCTACACACCTCAAATGGACCCTAGGTCCAGAGAGCGAAACTCGCAATTAAAACCTAGATGAATCATATAAATGATTAAATAAAAATAATAATAATTTAAGCCTAAGCCCAAGACCTAATTACCTATCAATTATTAAAAGGTATAAATTTTTATACCCAACAATCTAAACCTATTTCATATATATTACAACCTAAAAAAGATGATCGAAAATTATTTACCATATAACCAGACACTACATGACAAAAATCAGAAAAGACAAAACAGAAAAGACAAGGCAGAAAAGACAAATAGAAAAGACAAAAATCCAGAAAACTAAAAATAATAATAAAATACCAAAAATTCATAAAACTATATGAAAAACACATTTTTTTTCTATAAAAAAATACATAAATTATTACTTTGCAAAAATTGAAAATAAATAAAACTTAACATGTATTTGTATAAGTCATAACCCTTGTATAAATAAAAACTTATATTTTAATAATCTAAACATAGATCTAATCTTTAAAATAAATAATAAATCAAAACCTTAAGTTTATGAAGATTCAAAAAATTAAAATACCTAACATGCATAGATCTAATAATAATAAATAGTAGATCAAAACCCTAGTTTTTTTTTATAAAACATAAGAATCAAACAACATGAATATATATATAGTCGAGTGATAGCGTGCGGTCGGTGCGGATTCGACGTGCGTCGTCCAATCGCGGGTCCATCGCATCCAACGGTCGATGTGAATCGCCCCCGACAGTCTGATGCGATGGACCCGCGATCAGACGACGCACGTCGAATCCGCACCGACCGCACGACCGCACGCAATCACGAGTCTCTCTCTCTCTCTATATATATATATATATAAACTCTAACTTGATCCAAAAACTCAAAATCCCATAAAATAAAAATATATTTAATCTTTAAAAATAAATCGAAACCCTAATTTTATCTTTAAAATAAGAATAAAAATAAAAACTTAACAACCTAAACATAAATCCAATATCACTAATAAATAACAATAATTTAGAAGAAATAAAAAAAGAAGAAGAATACCTCTTTCTCTCTCTCTCTCTCTCTCTGCTGAATTGGACACACAACCGCACTTTTTTTTTTCTTTCACCCCAACATATATATAGACATGAGAAGCTCTAATTAAACCAAGGTGTGCACTGTTCACGTGCAATTATTCCATCCATGCATATGGGCCATAGTTGGTTCATCATAAGGCCCATCACAGCCTAAATAAACTCATGCCCATTCATACACACCCACCTAATAATTTTTATCTAATATAATATCCTAAGTATAAAAAAAAAATTAAATATTAAAATTTGATTGAAATGCAATTATGTATGCCATGCATATTTAATTTTTTTAAAATAAAATAAAATAAAATTTTAATTTTAAAAAAATGCAATCGTCACATTCTCTCCCCCTTAAGGAATTTAGTCCTCTAAATTCAGAAAATACCTGGGGCAGAGAAAAGACCAGGATAAGCAGAACGTATGTCCTCTTCGCGTTCCCACATAGATTCTGCCCCAGAATGGTGTTGCCATCGCACTTTAACCATTGTTATAGTACGGTTGCGCAGTATATGCTCCATGCGATCCAAAATCTCGATGGGTCGCTCGATTAGAGTAAGATCATCCTCTAACCGCAACGGGCCATACTCAATGACATGAGAGGGATCACGAATATAACGCCTCAGCTAAGATACGTGAAACACGTCGTGGACTTGTGATAATTGCGGAGGTAACACCAATCGATAGGCTACCTCACCAACACACTCAAGGATCATAAAGGGACCTATAAATCTAGGACTAAGCTTTCCTTGAATGCCGAACCGCGAGACACCTCTGATAGGAGAGACCTTCAAGAATACATGATCACCAACTTCAAACTGAAGAGGTTTTCGACGCTGATCGGCGTAGCTTTTCTGTCGATTTTGGGCTGCTCGAATGCGGTCGCGAATCAAGTTAACCCTCTCGAATGTATCTCGAACAATATCGGGACCTAAAAGTTGACGATCTCCAACCTCGTCCCAACACAATGGTGACCTACAACAGCAACCATACAATGCCTTGTATGGCGCCATCTGAATGCTTGCTTGATAGCTGTTTTTGTAAGCGAACTCCACCAATGGAAGATGATCTTCCCAACTACCACCCGAGTCGATTATGCAAGCTCGAAGCATGTCTTCAAGAATCTGAATGGTGCGCTCAGACTGACCATCAGTCTGAGGATGAAAAGATGTACTGAAATCTAATCTTGTTCCAAGAGCTTCATGAAGACTGTGGCAAAAACGCGATGTAAAGCGTGTATCCCGATCAGATACAATACTGACCGGAACACCATGAAGACGAATAATCTCCTGAACAAACAATCACGCTAACACCTCAGGTGAATCTCTCACCTTTATAGCGAGAAAATGAGCAGACTTGGTCAAGCGATCCACTATGACCCAAATAGCATCACGACCCAATCGAGTTTTGGGTAAACTCGTGACAAAGTCCATAGTGATGTGTTCCTACTTCCATTGAGGAATGGAGAGGGACTGCAATTCTTCGGAGGGCCTTTGATGCTCTGCCTTGACGCGCTGACAGGTAAGACACTGAGCTACGAATTGAGCTATATCCTTTTTCATGCCAATCCACCAATAGTTCCTGCAAAGATCATGATACATCTTTGTTCCTCCAGGGTGAAGAGTATATCGCGATCGATGAGCCTCAGAGAGAATTTGGTGGCGCAATTCCTTCACTGCAGGGACACATATACGACCACGAAAGCATAGAACTTCATCTTCACGGATCTGAAAGTCAGGATGCTCTCCACGAGCGACAGCCTCCATTTCTGCTATAAGATTAGGGTCATTTTTTTGCGCCACGTGGATTTTATCGATTAACATAGGCTCAACCACAAGTCGTGCAAGGAAATGTCCCTCACGAGTCTCCCATACACGAACCAAACTAGCAGCCTCCTCCAAGAGCTTCCGGTTGTGCACCCTGATGTGAGCGACCATAGGTGAAGGTCGTCGACTAAGAGCATCTGCAACAACATTCGCTTTCCCAGGATGATAGAGGATTTGACAATCATAGTCTTTCAAGAACTCGGTCCAACAACGCTGACGATTGTTCAATTCTGGATGTGACTTTAAATATGTCAAACTTTTGTGGTCCGTGAAAATCTCAAATTGTTCTCCATACAGGTAGTGACGCCATATTTTTAGCGCAAAAATGACAGCCGCAAGTTCCAAATCATGAGTGGGGTAATTTAGCTCATGGGGCTTCAACTGTCTAGACCCATACGCCACTACATGTCCACGTTGCATGAGAACACAACCAAGACCATGGTGGGATGCATCACAATATACTGAAAAACCACCACCACCAGAAGGAAGGGTTAAGACTGGTGCAGACGTCAGACGTCCTTATGCTCCTGAAAGCTTTGCTCACAAGCCTTAGACCATTCAAAGTTAACTCCCTTCTTTGTTAGACGGGTTAGAGGAACTACAATCTTGGAGAATCCTTCAACGAACCTTCGATAATAACCCGCTAGCCCAAGGAAACTTCGAACTTCAGTTGGATTAGATGGTCGCTTCCAATCCAAAACTGCGCTTACCTTCGTTGGATCAACAGAAATACCCTCACCTGAAATGACATGCCCAAGAAACACCACGCTCTTTAACCAGAAATTGGCTCAGTATCGAGAACAAGATCGATAGAAAACTCTATGTCACGATCAGGGGGGAGTCCGGGCAACTCATCTGGAAATACCTCAGGAAATTCAGAAACAATAGGAGTGTCACTGACTGAGGCCTTCAAGTCCGTAATAGCATCTACATTAACTGCTAGATATCCCTCGCACCCTTTATCTAGCAATCTTTGAGCATGAAGAGAAGAGACGAATCCGATTGGATATGACCCACCGAAACCCTCGAAGTGGAATGATTGTCGGCCAGGAATACGGAAGGTCACAACCTTAGAAAAACAATCAACACTTGCATGGAAAGCTAACAATCAATCCATGCCAAGAATAACATCGAAGCCGAGAATATCAAGAAGAAAGAGATCAGCAGGCATTTCATGCCTATTAATTTGAACTATGCAAGAAGGGAAGCAAATCTTGGTGAAAACTTGTTCACCAACGGTAGTAGTAACATGAAGTGAAGACATAGAGATGCTAGGCTCTCTTGCTAGGAGTTTTGAAAATTTCGATGATGTGAATGAATGTGTGGAACCACAATAAAAAAGAACATGTGCTGAATGACCAGAAATAGAAACAATACCTCTGACAGGATCTCCAGTGGCCTGAGCATCACTTGGTGTAAGTGCCGCCACACTTGCTTGAACAAGCCGCATAGAACTTCCTTGAGCTTGAGATTGATCCTGATCTCCTTTATTATTAAGTTTGGGACAAAAAGATTTTATGTGGCCTTGTTCCTTGCAGTAAAAACAAGTCCTTGTATCTGGTCCACGAGTCTGGTTTGGTGCTGCATAAGGTGCTGGAGGAAGTGTCTTCAAAGGCACGACAATAGTAGGAGGTCGCTGATTTGTTCTCTTTGCAGGGGTAGAGTGTTGTTGATCCTGACGACGTTTAACTCGAGCATCACGAGCTTGTGCTGCCTCTGAGCACCCACGCTCAGTGGTGCGCGCGCTCTCCACCAAGTTAAAGAAATTGTCTATCCTCAAAACTTCAACTCGACCCTTGATTTGCCCCCTCAAACCGCCCTCAAATAAGCGACAACGTTCACCTTCGTCTTCAACAAGATGCGGAGCAAAACGAGACAGTGCAACGAATTGAGCCTCATACTGGTCGACAGTCATACTATTCTGCTTCAGGTTGGTGATCTTCGCTCTTCGTGCAGATGGAGGAAAGTAACGTTTGTAGAAGAGCTCCACGAATTGATCTCATGATAGAGTATCATACTCTGCTTTAAGACCCCTCCTAGTAGTCTTCCACCACTGCTCTGCTTCATCACGGAGTTGGAAAGATGCCAACTTGATTCTTTGACGATCTGGGCAATCCATCACATCAAATCTCTTTTCCATCTCTGCGATCCAAGCCTCCGATTCTTTGGAATCACCCATGCCAGTGAACGCAGTTGGACGCGTCCTCTGGAATCTAGTAAGCCAATCCTCATTAGCATTTAACATAGGGGCAGGAGCCTGAGGATGAGCAATGTCTGCTTGAGGAGCGTGAGGAGCATGAGGTTCATCAGGAACACCAGCCGGAGGACCTTGGGCAACAGGTGGTCGATCATTCTCGACAACCTCAAGTGGTGGAGCTTGGTGCAATCGCTGCTGAATCGCATTCATTTGTTGGGCTTGTTGTTACATTTGTGCCTGAATAGTTGCGTACATTCCAGTCAATTGTTGAAGCGACTGATGTACGAGGGCCATAGCAGGATCCAGTACTGGGGGATCAGCTACTGGAGGATTGAGCTCCTCAGGTTCCGCTGTTGGAAGGCGAGGTGCACCAGACACTGGAACATTACGTTTTCGTGCCATAGAAAATCCTGAGCTAAATAACAAACGTTAATCTTAATGACACCTATCTTACCCTAGACTCAAACCCTAACCTAGGCTCCGACAGGACGTGGCTCTGACACCATCTGTAACGCCCCGCATTTACCTAACCGCTTATCGGACGGTAAATGGGTCGTTACTAAACTTAATCCAAACACAAGACCAAAATTTGTACATTTTTTTTAAACAATACTAATATAATAAAAATTGAAAGTGATAAAACATAAAAACAATATCCAAAAGTTATAAACCACCAACGGTCTTACAAAATATCAGAGTCTGACATAAACAAAATACTAGAATGAAAAGACACACTAAAATCCCTGTGGGAGCCATCTAAACTAAAATAGATCCAAATAGTCGGCTGCGACTATTATTTATTATCCAAACATTGCTACCTCAAGATCCTTGGAATGTATGAAAGGTTTAAACTTTGCCTTGGTCCCCAGAAGATGAGCTACCTGGTTATAAAACAACCAGCCAATTGGAATAGGGTGAGTGTTTAACTCAGTGAATAGACTCACAAAAATATTACTCCATATGACAGTTATACATATAAAAATAAAGTTATGCTGAAAATGATGATTTCCTTTAATAAATTTAAAATCATGAACAAAAAATATTTTTATGCAATCACGTGGGCCCAAATCCTTGGCCCACGTAATAGAAATCATGCAGCTTAAATGGTATGATTGGGTAGGATTCTCAATCGGAAGAATCGTTCCCCCATAACAGGTGTGCAAAGCCCCAAGTGACTAAATCGCTCAAAAAGCTCCCTCGAGGAGACGTCGAATCTAGAAGACGCTGATGGGTCGCCGCTGCCATCACTACGAGAACACCAGCACATGATGCCCCGGTTGCTGCAGATTCCAAACAAAGGTATCCGCCGCTGCAAGAGATGCTTTACCACACCCCTCACCGATCTTGGGACTCTTCGAGTCCTAGACCTTCCTCCCCAAAAGCGAAATACAATGGGAGGATTATTCCTTAAATATGCTATGATGTGCATCTTAATAAAAAAATATCCTAGGACTAGGTTTGTCTCCGCTAGTCCTAAATTTTTCCAAAAATCTCAAAAATTTTTTAATATTAAATCCAAATATTATTTTCAAAAATATAAGCATAAAAAAATGTATTATAATAATTCTTGAAACATGGATAGCACAATTCATGCTATTTTAAATGACATGATGAATGAATTAAATCATGCAACTTTATTCAATAAAGATGAAATTTGAACAATATGTATAACAACGCAATCATGCATAGTCATCGTAATAATATAAATGTATGAATAACATATAATATCGCTCAAAATGATTAATCTAAATCAACATGTGCCAATCAAGAATATATAGCTATAGAATAAAAATCCATATGAATAGATCAGTAAATCTACTCACCTCAAATGGACCCTAGGTCCGGAGAGCGAAACTCGCAATTAAAACCTAGATGAATCATATAAATGATTAAATAAAAAAAATTATAATTTAAGCCTAAGCCCAAGACCTAATTACCTATCAATTATTAATAAGTATAAATTTTTATACCCAACAATCTAAATCTATTTCATATATACTACAACCTAAAAAAGATGATCGAAACTTATTTACCATATAACCAGACATTACAGGACAAAAACCAGAAAAGACAAGGTAGAAAAGACAAAAATCCAGAAAACTAAAAATTGAGGCTAAAAATAGATGTGGGCGTAACAACGATTTTTTTTTTAATATTCAGTTCGTATCTGCTTCCTTGAAATGCTTACCGTGAACACGTCATCCGGTGTCAGAGTGAGTGTCTCCGTCGCCAGGTTTCCCTTGGTGGTGGAGCGGTCGCCATACTCGACAGAGTACGCGCAACCGGAGGCGGAGCAGCTGGTGTCACTGGATTGGGTGCATTGGGTGGCGCCACAGGCGATGTAGGCGTAGGACAATGAGGCGGAGGGGTCGAAGATGGGGTCTTGCTGGGTGTAGCAGGACGTGCAAGGCTTGCACTGGATCCAGGATCGGCTGCTACCGGTGTCGAAGTTGACGGTGAATTCGCGCACGGGAGTGCCGTATCCAACGGTCACGACGTAGTTGCCATCGCCCATCGGGCCGCCAGTGGCTGGGAGTTTGGCCACACCGGAATCGGAATCGGAATCGGACGACGACTCCGGTCGGGAACGCTTGCGTTGGAGGAACGCGAGTCGGGTGCGGTCGTGGCGGAGGATGTCGGCTGGCGTCGGAGGGGTTGCGGTCGTAGTCGAGAAGGGGGAGCACGGCCCGTGGCGGTGGGTTATTTGTAGGGTCGAGGCTCTTTGTGGACCTGAACAGAGATCAAGTAATTGATGCCTTTTCCTTATTCTAGGATGCGATATGACAAATAATTTTTTTGAAGGGAGCTGCTACCTGGGCCCCATAAATTAAGCCCCATTTGTGAGTACCAATATGTGGCACTCTCCTATTGGTTTCCTATTTGACTTTTTCTAACCACCAAAATGACAATGACAAAATTGTCCTTTATATAATTTTAAAAATTAGTTCTAACTAACTAATATCCTCATTAAACTTTGTAACTAAATACCACAAAAGGTGGCGCCAGACATAACATATTTTGAAAAAATTTTGAAACACGTCTAGTGAAAAAAAAAACATTAATCACATATTATCAATTAAGATACAATAATGTATCTGAAAATCCAAATAAACAAATATGGTTTGCATGAAACTGCACAGAAAGTTCACAAAAAGTTTTCAAAATGCCAACAATAAGCAATTAAATATTAATCAACTACACATTAATCAAATCCATAAAAATAAAAATAACAACTTTCAAAAAATGAATTGCAATTCAAATTCAGATACAGGTGTATCTGAATTTGAATTGACAAACATCTTAAAAAAGGGCTAGAATTCAAATTCAGATACAGGTGTATCTGAAATTTGAAATAACAAATACACATTCCATACAAGTGAATGTGCATTGTATTTGAAACTCTTGAATCTGAATAAGTCGAATAATGCTGATACAAAACTAAAAAATATGATAAATGACACATTATGCATAATTATTCACAAACACACAATCATAAATGATTGTACATATCAAACTTGGTACACAACAATACATGTAAATCAAGATACACGTCATGTATCTGAATTTAAAATGAAATTCATATTCAAAACATGTATACGATGATTCAAATGAATGACGAAAAATTAAAACCAAAATCAAAATAATATATTTAGATTGAAAAAGAACTAGCCTGAATGGATCGTCATTGTTTGCACCAAAAACTGGTTAAAAAAAAAACTAAATGAATCAAAACTCTTCTCTTCTTCATTGATTGAACTAAAACAAAAATAAAAACAAATGGAATCCCCCAAAACAGAGAATCGACTTTTTTTTTCTTCTGTTCCTCTAATCAATCTAAACCAATTAATGTATTCAATATACACAATTGCTTTCAATTAAATTAATTGTTTCCATAAAAAACGAAATTATGGTTTTACCTCCACTAATTAAGGGGACGGTTACGATATGGGGATCGGTTATGATATATGAGATAAAAAAATTGAATATAACATAAAAGGGTATTTTAGAGAATTCAGTCTTGCCACCTCATGGGGTTTAGAATGGGGTCTACCAATTGGGGTCCAAAAATCATTATTGTTTTTTGAAATATAAGCTTTTTAAAGAGCTAAAAATTGTTATCAAAGTTTACTTAGATCATCATTAAAATTAGATTTTGTTAAATGATTGTGTCTTAAAAATTTATGTTTCATAAAACAATAATTATTATTACATTATTACAAATAGTGGATAAAATAACTAAAATTTAAAATCTATTTTTCAAACTGTGTTTGTTTCTAAACGTACTCTGATCTTTATTTAATGCAATCATTGAATGTTTTTATTTTTTATTTTATTATAAGTGAATCTATGCTTCCATTGCATGAAGGGTAATTTTCACGTATAAACCCAATTTTTTGAATATTTACAAAATAGTCCTGATTGTTGAATATTAAAAAACAAAAATAACATTTGACTTGGTCAGCACTTATTGATTTTTCTTGTTTTTATTTATTAAAAGTTACGTGATATATAAATCATGCCTCCATTTAATTTTTTTTAAAATAACTTAAAAAACCACCTCCATTTTTTAAAGACCCCTTTTCAACCTGGGCATAATCCAAAATATGATAAAGTCAACCCACTTAAAACTCATGTATCTATATAACTAATAAGTAAATATAACTAAAGTACATATAACCAATTAGAGAGGAAAACATTATAAAATATTCAAAACAAATAAAATTTTAAATAGGATAAAAAAGAAAATCGATCTACATATTATCCGGTTGTGACTCTTTGCATAATCTAACTGCTATTATGTGTGTGTTTTGAAAAAAAAATGATATATAAGGCATTCTTTTCTGAGTACCCTAAAATTTATTAAAATTTTGTTTTATAGTTTAAGATTTAATATTAACTAAATTAAAAAATATTCAAAAATATAGAGTTTAGTTATATATAAATTTATAAAATCTAATTACCCATTTAAAATATTAAGATAAGATTAAAAGAAGAAATATTGGTTTTACTTTTGGAAAATAATGAACATTAATTAATAAATTTGTTAGAGGGTAAAAATATAAAATTGTGTTACATAAACTTGAAAACTCTTTTAAGTTAGTATATAGATATTGCAGATGTTATTTTTTTTATACGAGAGATGTGATTTGTAAATCATGCCTCCTTATGATCTATTTTTTACGATATATTTGTTATCATATTTAAAATAAAATATTTAAATAATATTTAAATATTTTTTTCTATCATAATATTAATGGATAAGATTATTTTGAATTTTATCTCAATCTCAATAAATAAGATTGAAATTCAAAATAACTTTATGTAAATATAATTAAATATTTTAATTCTATATTAATATTATATGATTTTAATTTAATTTGAAATCCTATTTAAAAATATATGTGGATATAAGATAAAAAAAATATGAGAGAGAAATGATACATGATTTATAAATGAAATATGAATACATGATATATATATCATCCCTACAGTTAAAAAAAAAAAACTTTTAATGCATGTCCACGTCAGCGTTGACCGGGTTCGGGACTATTTTTTGCCCCAATATTAGGGCACGGGGCTAAACTTGCCAATTCATATTGGTTTTTTTTTTTTTTTTTTTTTTGGGGGGGGGGGGGGGGGGGGGGCATATACACAGTACACGTATTTAATAAATATCAAAGCACATAGGAACCGCAAGGGAGGCTTCACGTGAGTTTAACATTATATATCCATAGATGATTGGTTGGTGTATAGATGGAAACTGAATTAGATCATGTGAGATTGGATGTTAATGATAGAACATGCATGGAAACACGACTTGCATACATACCTGTGGACGTGGAGCAGTTTTTAGATGGTAGAAGAGAATCAACTCGGATTATGTGGTGTTTCATTGCATGAACATTGTAGACGACAGTGAAGAATAAACAAAGAAGCAGCATTGAATGGAGGAGGAGGGTTTGAGCAGAAGTAGCCATGGGTGTTTGATGCATGGTGTGGTAGAGGAGGGCCCTTTATATAAGAGATTTTGATGGGACCTACAGAAGAAATTTTACATGTAAAGACAGATTTATTAAACTTTGAAAGCATTTTGAGTGTCGTCTATCATAGACCCGTGGAACACTTCAGCTATTGACTTGCAAGTGGCAAGTCTTTTCAAAATCCTTTTATATTCATTGTCTTTTTCTTAACAATATACTTGAAATATAAAATATATATATATATATATAATGATAATTTAAAAAAAATTAAAATTTAAGAATCGTAGGTGGATCGATATCAAAAGGAAAAAGTGGATCAATTTTTGGGTTGGAATAATTTTCGTTAAAGAATGACTAGATCATTTTAAATTTGTTCACCATTGACCTCAAAGTTCAATTAAAAATAAATATAATAATAAAAAAACCCCTACCCAAATAAAATAAACAATTAAATCTCAACAAAAAAATTGAATTAGTTTATTCTTAAAATGGGAATCCAACATAAAGAAGAAAAAAAAAGATAACTAAGAGCTATAAACATATTAAAAAAGAAATACTCATACAAAAATTAAAAGAATTAAAAATGAATTCAATATTTTTAAATCTCCTAATTCAATTAATAAAAACAAATCAAATCCACCAATAGAAAATAAATACAAATCAAATTCAAAGAAAAAAAAATCACGATCAAGTATTAAAATAAACATCATTCAATTTTTATAGTGGACCCCACTTCCTTTATTTTCTTATTTTTTTAATGCAACTCATGCACTGGATAACAATATTTGACTTTTTTTTTCTTTTTCTTTCTATCTATAGTTGCCTACCCGTCATTTTATTTACCTTTTGTTTCCATCACAACGTGTGAATATTTATTTTTAATTTATTTGTTTTGTTAGGTCTTACGGTAAATAAAATAAAATCCAAAAAGGTGATGTTTTTAAAATCTTAATATTAGATAGAACCCTAAATACAGTATCCCACAAACTGTAACCGTTCGTACATGTTTAATTTTTTAAAAAATTAAACTTTGTATAAAGAGGTATATATTTTGATAAAAAAAATATATCATTCGTTTTTATTAGTACTGACGAAGTTGAATATCTCATGGAATGACTAACGAGATATATGAGACATAAATACACATGCCAGAAACTATATATTTTTTTATTTTATTTCTTTATAATTAATCAGAAAATATTACAAGGATAAATCTCAACAGGAAAAAGTTTGTTAATTAAATTATTCAGTACATATTTGAATTTATAACATCGGAAACTCAACAAACTCTCTATTCCTAATAGAGTAATAGGTACAACCACGGGAGCTGGTGCTCGAAGAATATCAAAATCAGCGCGGACGGGAGGACAGTGAGGGCTAAAGTGGTGGATGAATGTGATTTTGTGAATGGTTGCGACGCCGACCACGACTACCAGCCGCCCGTGTTCGAACAACGTGGTGGATGTTAGAATTAATTGAAGAGAATGAACTAAAAATATTATTAGGGTTTATATCAATATTTATAGTACAAAAAGGGAAACAAGAAAAAGACTAATTTACCCTTAACCCTAATATATATACATTTAACACCCCCTCTCAAACTCATGGTGGATCATACACCGAGAGTTTGCTCAACAAGAAGCCATGACGCTGAAGTGTATGTGACTTTGTGAAAAAGTCAGATAACTGAAGAGAAGAAGAAATATATGGGAGTGAAATTGTGCCCGCAAGAAAGTGATGACGGACGAAGTGACAATCGATCTCGATGTGCTTCATACGATCATGAAAGACTGGATTGCTAGCAATCTGAATGGCGCTCTTGTTATCACAATATAGAGGAGTAGACGCGGAGAGGATGACGCCCATATCAGAGAGGAGGCGTCGAAGCCAAACAACCTCAGCAGTAGCGGATGCCATAGCACGATATTCGGCCTCAGCACTCGAACGAGAAACAATGTCTTGTTTCTTGGCCTTCCAAGATATAAGAGTCACCAAGAAACACACATATACCAGTCGTGGATTTACGATCTGTGACATCTCCTGCCCAATCAGCATCAGTATAAGCACGAAGTTCAAGAGTAGAAGAAGACGGAAACAGCAGAGCACGAGATATAGTGCCACGTAGATAGCGTATAATCCGAAGAACTGCTGCATAATGAGCAGTATGAGGGGCAGCGACGAACTGACTGACAATATGCACAGCATAACCAATGTCAGGACGAGTGACAGTGAGATAGACGAGGCTTCCAACAAGCTGTCTATAACGAGTAACATCAGACAGGGGTTCTCCATCGTCAGGCCGGAGCTTAGAATGGAGCTCAATAGGAGTGGGGGAGATGCGATCATCAGTCAGACAGGCACGGTCGATCAAATCAGCAGTATACTTGCGTTGGGAGAGAAGATAACCACGCGGAGCAGAAGCAACTTCCAGCCTAGAAAATATCAAAGTTTTCCAAGATCTTTCATCTCAAATTGACGCTGAAGATGTTGCTTGACCGACTGTATATGAGACGAATCATCGCCAGTGATGATCATGTCATCAACATAAAGCAGCAGCATAGTCCGATGAGGACCAGAGGTGTGAACAAATAAAGCAGGATCAGAGGAACTCAGAACAAACCCAGCAGCACAGATAGCATCAGTGAATCGAGCGAACCAAGCGCGAGGAGCCTGCTTGAGACCATAAAGAGCGCAGCGAAGATGACATACATGACCAGAAGGATGAGGAAGACCCGAAGGAGGAGTCATATAAACTTCCTCTGATAAATCACCATGAAGAAAAGTGTTCTTGACATCAAGCTGATAAATAGGCCATTGACGAACAGAAGCAACAGAAATCAACGTACGAACATTCGTCATCTTCGCGACTGGGGCAAATGTCTCATCATAATCAATACCATGCTGCTGAGTGAAACCACGGGCAACCAACCGAGCCTTGTGACGCTCAATCGAACCATCAGAGGTGGTCTTGATCTTGAAGACCCACTTACAGCTGATAGGAGTCTTCCGTGGAGGTAGTGGTACAATATCCCATGTATGAGTGCATTGTAATGCACTGAGCTCCTCTACCATGGCACCTTCCCATTCTGGAATACCGACAGCCTCACGATATGATTGGGGCTCCCAATGAGTGGAAACAGGTGAAAGAAAACACTGAAAACTAGGAGAAAAAGAATCAGAGGCAACTAGACTTAGCCTTTGTGGAGGACGACGATCACGAGGTGGATTGCGGCGAGGGGCTGGTGCAGGGTCGACTGCGGGTGCATTGTCGACTGCTGGTCGAACAATATCAGGCGCAGGAGCAACAACAGGGGAACTCGGCTCACATGAATCGTCTGCAGGAGGGGATGACAAGGTCGTAGAGGGGACAGAGGAGGGACTGGATGCAGGTGGGACAAACGATGGCAAGGTCGTAGATGGGATAGGTGATGGAGTGGATGCTGGTGGGACAGACAATGACAATGTCGTAGATGAGATAGATGAAGGACTGAATGCAGAAGGGACAGACGATGGAGAGGACTCAGGAGTCAAGAAATCCAGAAAAATAAGGTCATCAACGGTAGACGGAGGAAGTGGAGCCGGAGGTGACGGAAGAGCATAATAAGGATGATGCTCCCAAAATGTGACATGACAAGAAATGCGAAGACGTCGTGCAACAGGATCATAACACTTGTAACCCTTATGTTGAATACTGTATCCAAGAAAAACACACATAGCAGAACGAGGAGAAAGTTTGGTGCGTTCAGTGGGAGGAAGAAGAACAAAACATGTGCAACCAAAAACACGAAGACGGGTATAATCAGGAGGCTGATTGTGAAGTCGCTCAGATGGCGAGATACCACCAGTAATGGATGATGGAGTGCGATTAATGAGATACACACTTGTGAGAACTGCCTCACCCAAAACTCAACAGGGACCGATGCAGAAAGAAGTAATGATCGAGTCATCTCAAGAATGTGACGGTGTTTTCGCTCAGCAACTCCATTCTGTTGATGAGCATAAGGAGTGGAGAACTGAGGAAGAGTGCCTTGGGATGCCAAAAATGCACTAAAAGACTTAGAACAATATTCACCACCACAATCAGAGCGTAGCACCTTAATACGACGAGAAAATTGGGTCTCAACCATGGTAGCAAAAGAAGTATAAATACGCAGTAAATCTGAGCGACTAGACATAAGATAAAGCCAAGTGAAACGAGAATAGTCATCGACAAAAATAACATAATATCGATTTCCCCCTTTTGAAAAAATAGGAGATGGACCCCAAATATCAGAATGTACTAAATCAAAGGGAGACTCGGAAATATACAAACTTGAAGGGAATGGGAGAGCCACGGGCTTACCCAATTTACACCCCATGCATGGTTGAAGATCCGTACGAGAAAATGATCTTAAGGCACCGGTGCTAACAAGATATCAGAGTCTAGGCTGAGACAAATGGCCAAGACGACGATGCCAGAGATCGAAAGGAGAAAGGGAAGGAGAAGTAGTATCTAACCGAACGGAGGCAGCGGAAGGCTGAGGAACATGAAGCTGATCCATGTAATAGAGTCTACCCTGTCGTCGTCCAGTCCCAATCTGTCTCCCAGTAAGTCGATCCTGAACAGAGCAAGATGATGAATCAAATGTGATCGTATAACCAAGGTCTGCAAGCTGACTGACAGAAAATAAACTCATGGAAAGTTTAGGAACATGCAAAACATTTGGCACACTAAATCGATGAGAATGATCAGAAAGAATGCCAGAGCTCGAGACAGACATAGGAGAACCATCAGCAATGCGAATAAGGAAAGGAGAATGTGATGGTGTACAATTAACAAGAATCGATGCATCCGATGTCATATGATGGGAAGCCCCAGAATCAAGAACCCATGAGGTAATCGGCATACCTAGTACGGGAGTAGAAGCAGACTGAACGGAACCAGAAAAATCTGTACCAATCAATGAGTGTAACATAACAGAAAGCTGCTGATATCGGTCTTGTAACCCCTTTAGATGTGCAATAAGTTGAGCTGTGGTAAACTGTGACTGAGCAGAAGCAGCGCGAGGTGCAATTGATATACAAATCTGATCCTGACAAGGAGAAGATTGAGCAGACGACTAGATTGACAAGGAGAAAGTGGCATCTCGAGCACGTTTTCTAGCCAACTTGTGACAATCGAGGGTCACATGACCAAATGAGTGACAATATCTGCAATCCATAGTACTTGCACAGCAATAGATCAAAATAAAAAGTATCTGATAGATCCAAAACAGTCACAGATGCGTAGATCACGAAAAACTGATCAAAATGAGTACCAATATGACTATATTCGGAGTCCGAATGAGTCCGTAGTGGCCGGAGAAAGAAAAAACCGAAAGATCGACGACGGAGCGGCAAACTGTCGCGGATCCGGGTCGGGTCGGGTCACAGAGTCGGGTCGGGTCGCAGATCCGGGTCGGGTCCCGGAACTGGGCCGGTGCTGGAACCGGGCGCGAGCAGGCGTGACGCTGGCGGACTCGGGACAAATTCCCGGGAGTCCTGAGTGCTGTCCGGGACGAATTCCCGGGAGATCCGGGATGCTATCCGGGACAGGATCTGGGACAAGATCCCGGGAAATCCGGGCAGATCTGCGCGATTCGACGCGCGGGCAGGCCGCGGATTGGGCGCGCTGGCAGGACGCGGACGGTGCGCGTGCGGGGCGTGGATCTGGGCGCTGGGCAGCGGCAGCTGCGCGGATGGCGCGGGCACGCGCGGGCAGCGCTGCGGACGGCGCGCGAGGGCGCGGACACGCGCGGGCAAGGCGCGGACGGTGCGCGGGGCTGCGCGGGGATGACACGGACGGCGGAGCGTCGATGATCTCGCGAACGGAGAGTAATGCTAATAGAAAATCAAAGAAAAGAAGAAAAAATGGATTCAAACTCTGATACCATGTTAGAATCAATTGAAGAGAATGAACCAAAAATATTATTAGGGTTTGTATCAATATTTATAGTACAAAAAGGGAAACGAGAAAAAGACTAATCTACCCTTAACCTAACATATATACATTTATCAGTGGACACGTCTCCTGTCGTGTGGAATGCGTTGGACATTCACGGATTGGATGTCGGGGAGTACCACATCACCTGGTTGGATGTTTGCTTCTTTTTTTTTGATATCGGAGGGACTTCATGGCTGATCATATGGTCGAGCTGGGAAGGCTACCTCCGCCCATTTGTCCCAGTTCCACAAAAAATTCTTTCGAATAATCGTCGCTGAAAAGTTGTTCGTTTGGTGTGTGTGTGTTTGTGTTCACTACTGCGTTGTGTGAAGGTTGGAATGATAAATAATCAAATCCATTTATGATGAAATCTCCGTTTGGTTGTGCGTTTGGGCCGATTCCGCTTTTTGAAAAGCTGAAAATCCCCAAACGCGCAACCAAACGGGTCGGATTCCAGCTGAATCAAAAGTTGAATTCCTTTTAATTTCTCTCTCGAAATCCGTGTTTTTAAAATCTCAAAAACAACGATTTTTGGTCGGAATCGATTTTTTGAATTGAAAAGCAACTTTTTCTACCAAACATTAAACTCCTTCCAAATATTGATTCCTGAATTAAAAAAAAAGCATCCAAAAAAAGTTAAGGTCTAAAATCATCTTAAAAAACAGCTTTATTCTAGAATTTACTTTTCAATCTGTGTTTTCAAACGGAGGTGGTAGAATTTGACATTAGTGTGGTATAGGGAACGCGAGAAAACCGACCGAAATCAATAAACAATGTTGTTTCTACTTTCTAGCATTGATTATGATTACCAAAATAAGAGGAAAACACTAGAAAGGAATGTCGGTTTATCTCTAATTTGATGTTAATCTAATAATTAATAAATTACAAGTATTTTAAACCTATTTATTCATCATACTATTTAGATTAAATAATTGAGTAATAAAAAGAACCCTCTCGTGGGTGTAATGTATGGAAGGTGACTTGGATAATAATATATTAATATACATATGAATTTGGAAAGTTTTCTAATTAACTTGGATGCATAAAGACCGACTTATTCATAATCTCCCCTCTAAAGTGTAAACAATTATTGCCTGTGTGGCTTTCCCATCTATTTCACAAAGAGCCTGATATAGTGCATTAATGTTTGGGCATGAAAAATAACTATGAAATGCACATATTAGAAAGACATGTGCCTTCTAATAACCAAACGCACCTTCCAATATCTCCGATTAGGATATGAAACAGACGCCCCCATCCCCTATAGAAAGTTGAGATCAAGATGACCATAGTTTTGTTGGTTATGACATCCTATGTTGGAAACCCAAACATACCAAATAGGGAGATGTGGTTTGTCAAAGCTTGTTCTTGGTCAACATATGAGCCAAATTTTAATTCTTGTTTCCTTTTATAAAAAATGGTTTGCAAGATCATAAAATTGGACGTAACATGCATCTCACAGAGATGGTAATCAGTATTTCAACATCAAATTCCAAACAAAAACGTTAAAGATTACCTATAGATTATAATCCAATAACTTCAATCAAGCAGTTGACCCAATTCTTCTGTTTGGTTAATACAGGTGAAATATAGTCATAAATAACAATGTACCAAACCAATTTCATGGGGTCCGAAAAATTGGTCTCTGTCTAGCCTTCAATATCGTCCAGTCTCTCCGTGTGTTCTGTTAGCTAAGATGAACATGATCACAACCATCTTCAGAAGGCTCTGGTGATAAAAAAAAAATGACAACTTTACACTGTCTACTTCCCTTTGAGCTTGCAGTAGGCATACAAACCAGAGCCGACAAAACCAAGACCCTGTCCCATAACATTCATCTGGAACAAAAGAAAACATTTCACATGAGAAAAGAAAAGTGAAACCTGTTCTGAGTAGATTCTATACATTGGTACTCACAAAATCAAAAGGAAGTCCACCAAAGATCAGCCATCCAAGTCCGACCGTAAACAGATCCTATAGAAAACCCAACTCCCAAATTAAGAGCATTTTATAGAAGAGGTGATCGTGGTTAACAAGTTGTAAGCTTAAAAAAACGAACCTTCAGATTACCACACATTGTTTGTGTAACTGCGGAATTCGAGGTTGTGTTCAAAAAGATGCTATAGTTCAAGAAAAATGCCATTATGCAGGAAAGCAGCATCACAGCCTGCAAAACATAGTTGTTCATTTTTTCTTAGCGCAAGACTGATATAAGGCTGATCTAATGGACTCCACCAAGAATTTAAGACTTTGAGTATAGTCTGCAACATTTATATAGAATTTCATAAAAGCATGCACATTAAAAACAAACATCACAGTTCCATTGCAATAATACTGACTTGCAAAGCTTCTTGTTAACAACATGGATCTCACATATTGATTAAGTAGTCTTGACATTTAATCATGGAAAGATACACAAGAAAGCCTAATGAGCATGTATTTGCTAATTATAATATCTTATTTGGGCCTTCTCTTCCCAATGCCATTGCCCTTGAGCTGGCAGAGTCCGCTTTACAAGATGCTCACTTTTATGCATAGTTCTACAACTCTCAGCGAATAACAAAAGAATAATGCACTCCACGAGGGAAATTTGATAGGACTACCCCGGCGTCCAGGGTAATGAGTACCCCTGGAACTCTAGTTCTTGAGGAAATGCTTGCCCCAAAAAAATATTATCGAATACACCTCGAATCCTCCATGCTACAACCCACCCCCCCCCCCCCCCCAAAAAAAAAAAAAAAAAAAAAAAAACTTTTTTTCAAGACTGATGTATGTAATCTGCATGTGAGGATTACAACATGAAGATGCATCTACAAAAATTAGTCAGGCTTCCAATCAACCCCACAGTCAGCCTATCTGCTGCCCAACAATTGCCAATGCTCAAGCAGCTACCTAAGAAATTTGAGAATCCCCTCTCACAGAATTACATTGCTTTAGTTGCTTCATGTCACATTCAGACCATTCATTATTTAGGAACCTCCCACATTAGCATGGATTCAAATCCCACTCAAAGGCATTTTAAGAGGGGGTTTGGGAGAAGTTGGGCAATGAGCCTCAGTTCTCCATAGTCCATGTTCATTGGATTCTGGAAGCATACAAAGATGGGATAGGCATTGCCATCCTTCTCCATGCTGTGTTGGCCCTATGATTGAGAAGACTTCCAAGGAGTGTAATATTGAGATACATGGGTCTGAGCTGTGTTTTTTAAACTGGTGTACCCAAATCCTCCAGGCAAAAATAGGTTCAATTTCGAGAGAGGGAATTTGCATTATTGAGAGTATAATGACTATTGGGATATAGGGGTCGTGACATTCCTTATATTCCCTCTCCCCCCAAGCCCTGTGGTTTTCTGTTTTTGCCTCTCTTTTCATTCTCATGTACTCAGTAGTTTATAAGTACAATACAATTGATGACACCATTTTTATCAAAAAATAGGTTATTCATTATTTGTATTTTAATCAAATTAGAAGTGATTATTTTTGTTGGAGAAACTGGGAAAGATAAATGTTTTCTCCTTAAATATTAAAGAATATAGGATCAGTAACAGTTGTTGTTTTATTCACACACAAATAAAAAAGAAGAAATAATAGGATCAATCTCATTTGTACATCTAGAAGATGGTTAAGATCAACAATAAATATGGATCAACTCATTTACAATACAACACGGCCCAAAATGTAAATCAACCTACCTGAAAGCCAGGGGAATACAGATGGGGGAAATTCAATGTCATGTCCAAATCACCCCGGATGAATGTCCAAAACAGCAGAATCGGCCCACATATTAGCCCTGAGGAAATTTCCAATTAAGACAACTGACCATCATCTAGAAGTAAAATTGACTGTCACTGGTGTAATCTTCTTGCCTAAGCAATATAAAAACTCCAACACTCATTATCTAAAATTTATTATGAAAGGACATGGACATGATTACCATTGCACCACATTAAACCGAAGCTGTTGAGCCCGCTAGATTTTCCTGTAGAAAACAGGAGATGATGGAAAATAGATTACCCAAATGAAGGTTAAAAATGTAGGTGGTGAAAAAAAAGCAAGGTGATGATGGATGTAGTACCAATGCGCGCAATAGTTGCTAAGTATATCGCAGTAGTGATGTTGGATAGGAACACAACCGCATAGCCATAAGAGTCATATGACAAGTCTCGACACCCCGCAATAAATGCCCCAAAAACGATCAATAGGACACTGATAACACCCTTGGTTTTTGCCAAGAGAATTAAATCACAAACATACACAATACATGAATTAAATTAACAACTTTGAAGCAAATACATTTTAAAAAATTGACCCAATATGAGCAATTTAGCCATGGAAGTTATAATTTTAATTCAAATCAAACACTCTACATTCCATACAACAGAAATTAATGATTGGATTCACTAGAGTTTGCTTGAGTAGTAGTCTGATATGCAGCACAAGCTACTAGCCAAGACAGAGTAAAAAAGGACAAACTATATGAGGGGCATACTCAAGAAAATTTGTGTATGTTAATCATACTGACCAGCTACACAGATTCATTGACCAATAAAACCAATAGAATCCTGAAATGAGTTTTATGCATATAAAAAAATGAAGTATTTTATTTTTTTGAGAAATAAAAAAAAAAAGAACAAAGAATCAAATGTCATAAAAAGGTGGATTACCTGCCAATAACGGAAAACGAATACTTCTGCCCTGCCAAGAGATATTCCACAAGCATCGTAAATACCACTGTTGTACGCCTAAGAGTGGTATACATGGGTACATTAACTCCACGAACAGACTCCATTGTGGCCAACTTTTAGAACAAACAAAAGGTTAGTAATTATTAGACCAGCAAACTATGAACCACCTCAACTGAACCACATATTGATGAAGAAGATACCATGTAGAGCAGATATGACCCAGCAAGGGGAAGGGTTTGGATCAATGTTTCCAATGGGACAAGGAGCTTTGAGTGACTATCCGACATGCTCCAGGGCTCTCCTATTGTGAAAGAGATAATCCTCCACCGTCTCATTGCATAAAGGATTGATGTTGAGCATATCATCTGGGGAAGTTCAAGATTTGTAAATTAAATAAACAATCAATCGCAACTAAATACTTCAGATATGACTGAACTGAGTGGAAACTGCTTCAGAGGGTAGAAAAAAGTTAAATTGTCCAAACAATAACAGGTAGTTGACAATCCAAATCATTCATAATTCAAAAATGTTCGCTGCAGCTAACATATTCTTGCCTAAAAAAATGCTTTGCACTAAAGATTAACTCAACTAAATCCCCCCCCCAAGGTTTGAGAAAGGTGGGATGTTCATCAACTTTTATAATTAAACTTATAAAAAACCCTAAAAAGGAGGATTCTAGAGTTCTCATATATGAAAAACATGGAAAAGAATATTAAAAACCCAATGTAGACTATTCTACAACAAAGATTCCAACCCTTCCCAATATTAATATGTTTGCCCCTACACGATTATGAATACCCCTGCCCTTGGAAACCATACACAGCATCCTGGAAATGTATTTTCTACATAGTGTTGCTTCCCTTTGAAGAATTTAATCCAACTGAATCTGAATGATTTCATGGTTTGGACAAAGGTTAAATCTTATTTCGGCGGCATTTCACCAAATTCTTTAACATAATATGTTAAATCACAGAATAACCTTCAAAGAACTCACTTTAATGAATTCATTATTCAACACATTAGAAAATTGGAGAAACACTAGAAAATATACATAAATACCAAACAAATATAGACAAGAGTTTTTTTCCCACACATATGCATATATTCATTACTTACATTTATTTATATGCTTATAAAAAAACATATTTACATTATAAATATCTTAAAGTGCTAAGTACATACCCCTAACTTCAATTTATCACCTAGGTTTAAGCTAGCTCACAGAGAGTAGGGTGGTAATTTACCACCTACATTTAAGCTTAAACCACCAATAGAAACATACTCCATATATTAGAATGCTCATTGAGGCCTATAACAAGAGGACATTTTAAATCTTCACATATGAACATTCAAAGAAACAAGCAATTAGTTTTATGCAAAACAGAAACACATGCCTCATGGCTTAATAAAGATCAATACTGGTAAACACACACCCAAGATGCTTAAGCCATAACAGTGGAATCACACAAAGGAGTTGATTTTCTTAGAGACCTTAAGATAAATAAAGCAAATGATTAGTTTCCAATAATCAGAGATAACATGCATGCCAGAAATGCATGGTAGTGTCATTTCACCATATGCCTAATTAAGCAGGATAACCGAAAAATACCAGCACTATATCTGTTGGTAAGCCAGAAATACTTGGAAATCATTGCAAATGTGAATTTTCCAAAAGATCAAAACAATAGGACTCATCATACTTTATTTTAAAAGAAAAATTGATAGGCATGCCAAATGCCTGCAACAAGTTCAAAGAGCAAGAAACTACCTGAAAGAGAGTGATGACATTAGCACATGGAAAACCATATGAAGAGAGAGCCGCTTTATTGAACATAACCAAGAGTACTGTAAAGAAAACACCAAATATAGTTGATCAGAAAGTTATTTGCCAAATAACACCAAACACAATAGAGTAAATTTGGAACAAAAACATGGTAATGAACAAGAAAGAGTGTATCCAAGAAAAACAAATGGACATAATGCAACCTGGGATTTAAAAGGAACCAGCTTTGCCTATGATTTCCATTTCTAACCCAAAAAATGAATTGAAACAAATAAGTAGAAAATTCAATCCAATTAACACCTAGAATCCAGGCAAAAAAAAAAAAAAAAATCTCATTCTCTCGTTTCATATTCACTGATCCTCTATTAGATTGGGTTTCCAAATCAGATACAATGATCTAACCGCCCCCTAAAAAATAAATCTTTTCCGTCCCCACATCACATGTATTGATCCCAAACCCTCAAAAACAGATTTTTCCCCCCTTTTAGGGATCAACAGAACCCGTATGCCTAAAAGCAGCAATCTTTATGAACGAATGAGAGAGAAAAAGAGAGAGGGAATTCACCGGCACAGCCCATGTAAGAGAGAGCGGCGTAAGCGCCTCGCTTGGTCATGGCGGAGCCCTTGAAGAGGCTCTCGTCGCCCTTCGATGGATCACTCAACGGCAACATCATGTTCTTCGACGAAGCCATCAACGGATCCACTCGGATTATGTTTTCTCTTCTGATGCTCTGTCTCTCCCTCTCTCTCTCCCCGATGACGAATCTTCTTAGGAGGTCCAGGAGGTCCAGAAGGACTGCATTGACTCGATCGGCTGGTGATGCCAGGTCAGAACAAGTGTGCGTTCACTCGGACGAGTTTTATTGAACGACTCAACCCAGACATTTATCAGTTTTTCAGTTCCATTCCCTTCCCGTGCACGTATATCTAATGAGTTGTACAAGTATAATTTTATTGTTTTCATAGTTGGCGTATACTGTATATAAATAAATATATTAAGATATATATTTCATTTTAAGTCCGTTCGATGTTTTAAAAATTGAATAATTCATTAATTCCCAAGTTCATTTGTCAGCTATTAAATTTAGCCATCTTCAAAGGGATGAGGGGGTATCAAAAAAACATGTAGGACATGTTTCGAGGATGTATGTCGGATTGAGATCGACACATTGCGAAAGCAGGGGAGGTCCAGTTTTAGGAAGGGGCTATGCGCATCACATGGTGACATGGTGGACTTTTGATTTAGCTTAGTCGGTTAAATGCCTCTTCTAACTCAGTCCATGAGATCTCTCTTTTTATAAATATGTTTCTTTCTTGTTTTATTTTACTCTTTTCTCCCTCCATTCAGAATTTGCTAGAATTAAATCATGATACCATCATCACGTAATAAAATTATATTAATTTTAATTAATAATTAAAATATAAAAATTTAAATGTGTTTCTGTAGTTTAATAAATGTTTAATAAGAACTGATAGACCCAAATAACCACAATCGGCTTTTAAAATATATGAATTCAATTGGTGGGTTGACTTGACTGGTTTTCAAGTTCTAAATTTATTCTTACTTATTATGGGATTTTGAGGATTAGTTGGACCACAATCCAAACCAATAGAACTATAGAAGTAACAAATCCATTCTGTTTTTCAAACATTGGTTTGTGAGAATCATAAAAAATCCGTTCAATTATAGTTGGCTATAAAAAATCCATTCTTTTTTCCAACAAGTGAGCACCTATTTTTTTTAATAAAATATATGGATTCAATTATTAAGCTCATCTGCTCCAGGACCACCGCATCTACTAAGTCTGATAACACTGGCTCATCAAGTGATACATAGTGGCTCTCGTCTTCGAATAATGAAGGTGGATCGCTGCCATATCCGAGGACCCGAGGCTCTAGCACGGTATGGTCGGAAAGCACAATGTCTAAAACGAACCAATCTTTTGAACGACGAGAATATTAGGTGCATATTGAAATCATATGTACATGATATTAGCCGGGACGCTATGAAAATACTAATGGAGTCCCAGTTGTATAATGTAAAATTATGAGGTTTAATAGTTAGTGAATATGCTCTGGTTCCAGAGCCTTTCACAAAAAAAAAAAAAAATTTGGTGGGTTCATGGGTGACTAGTTTTCAAATAAAAAAAAAAGAAAAGGAAAGTGAGAAGCTAGTTAAAAAAAATTAAGTTTATGGTGGAGGTTTAATCGAAATCTACCATGTGAGATCAATTTGTATTATTTTTCATTTTCAATAAATTTATATAGCTCTTTTGCACCAAATTCCTCTGGTCTAAGGGTGAAAGGACTTTAGTCTATAATCTGTTTTGAATTTGATTAGTTCAAATATTCATTATAAGTTAAAAAAATTATATCTTTCGTTGAGGGCTTTTAAACCAAAAAAATTCTCTCTTATAATAGTTCATGAAGATACTCACCTCTACTGAATAATGTATATTTTTTTGGGAGATACTAACATAAATTTTGAATCGAAAACTACATATGTAGTGATTTATTTATTCATTTATTAAAAAATAGACACTTTACCACAATTTCATTTAAAATAATATTGAGGCATGTATCCAAAACATATCAAAGAGAGATTATGAACTACCATTGTTCAAAGGAGCTTATAGAAGAAGTTTCTATCTAGCTCCTCCGCATCGAACTGGCAAGTTCCAAACTATTCCACAATTAACCTGTCTCTTACAAGGTTAACCCTCCATGTACTCGGTAGTGAAAAATTACAAGAAAGTGTATTTCATTCAACTAGAAAGAACAAGTAGAAGAAGAAACCATTCACAAAGAGCTCAAGCAATTAAAACACATATTTTAAACATAAGATACTACACAGGGCGGATCCAGGATAATATTTTAGGGTGGGCTACATAGCCTATATTAAATAATTATATAGAAATTTTTTGTTCTTATATTTAATGTAATTATTTATATACTAAATAATGTGATATTCAAAAGACTTATATCTGTGAAGAAAAAAAATGTCATTAAAGTTTAATAGTTTGATTTTGTAAAAATTGCTAGAAAAATAGGAAAAGTTGTTAGAAAAATAAGAAGAATTGTTTTATGGATATAAATTTTCTTTATTGTTCAATTGCAATTAATTCTTAAGATAATATTTGAATTTTAAAATTTATAATAAGATTGATGTTATGTTTCGTTGTACGATTGCAAAACTGATTTAGACAAAAACTAAGTTTAAATCTGATTTTGTAAAAAGCTATTTATCAACAGTTTCTAGAAAACTCAGGTTTTGAGCACCTTTTCACAAAAATATGTATGCAGCTTTTAGCTCCAATTTTTTTGTTTGAAAACGGGTTTGGAAAAAAGAACTTCCTGCAAACTCAAAAGCTGACTAAACCCATTTCCAAATGGTCCGGAGTTCGATTTAGTTTATTAGGTTGAGATCTAATTTATTAGGATACTATTTTGATTTGTTATTAGTCTGTTAGATTGATATCTAGTTTGTTAGGAGTATATTTTATGTATAAAATGTAATTTATATAATATAAAATATTAATATTATAATACGTAGCATCAAATATAAAAAAAAATACAAAATCTGGCCGGGCTGTAGCCCGGCCCAGCCAACTCGTACGTCCGCCCTGACTACACAAACATCCAACACACATCCACAACGCGCGCGCGCACACCACCCCGGTTGTGGGACTTCCCGGGCAAGTACCCGCTTGGGTGGCAGCTTTGGAGGTGGGTGGATGAGTTTCTACTAATACTACTGTGGTTGTGGCAGCTCCCCATGTTGATAAGGTTTGTAAGGATGAGTAGTGTTGTGAACAGTGTTGTTGGTGAGGAGGTTTTGGCCATTGTACGTAGTTTGGTCTCAGTATCTAGAGATGATTTTTTTTAGTGGTGGAGTCGGTTGGAATGGGTGGTTATTTATAGTTGGTGCAGAATAACAAGGGATGCCAGATCCTTTCATACGGCAGGTTGTTTTCCTTTCTTTTTCCCGATCTTTTCAGGAATGTTGTGTTGTCCTGTTTTACTTCTTTGATGACAAGAGTGACAAAACCACATCTCACTATTTGGCTTGTTTTGGTTGATATCATATAACCAACAAAACTATGGTCATCTGGATCTCAATTAGCTTTTGTAAAATGAAAAATGTTAGACTCGGCGCTGTTTCGAATACAATCCACACATTTTTTTGTTTTTTTAAAGAATATATTTCATCTTAAAGTATGTACTTTGTAAAAAAAAAAAAATATATATATATATATATATATATTTATATATATACTTCAACTAATTGTATGAACTAATTTATTAAGTACGAATTTTTTTTAACAAAGTATATATCTCATTAGTAAGGGAAGGTGGCTAACAAGGTTTAGTGAGTGCATGTGGTTAACATGTATATGTGGTTGTAAATGGGTTGGTGTAACACGCTCTTAAAAAAGGAAAATGTTACTCAATTATTTTTATCAACCAAAACTCATATATATCACACATGTTTTTATTTTTATTTTTAAATAGTAAACACCATCTAATGAGGTATATATGTTTTGATTATATATATATATATATATATATATATATATATATATATATATCGCTCAATTTCAAGTAAAATGAACACATTTTTAGTAAGTGTACAAAAATATTTAACGAGGAATGCTTCACTGAATTTCTAACGAGGTATATGCTTCATTGAATTTCTAACGAGGTATATAGGAATGTATTTTAGACTGTAAATAAAACTGAGTGTAACAACGCCCGAAAAGGAAAATGATGTGTCTAGCCTCTAATGTAGCCCCAATTCCGGTCCATATTGATTTTCTTTTTTCTAAAACAAAACATTAATTCTTCCATTAAAATAAATATTGTTATATGACATGAAGTATATATTGAGATACACGAGTGTATTTTTTCGCGTTGAAAAAATTAAAAAAAAATTGACGCTATGGACAATGATAGAATCTTATACACTATGATAGCGCAGTATATACTATAATATTATAGTATATGGGGCTGTTAAACGAGCTGCAAAATGGACCGAGTTTTTTCAGCACTATGTAGAAAAGCATGTCTTGTTTACTTAAGCAAGCAAAAGTGTATGGTGGTATTAGCCTAAAATGTGGGTGCTATTTATTTAATTGATCAAATATATTTTTGAACCTATCACCTACAAAATAAGAATCAAATTTTTTTTTCTTTCTTTTTTTAAGTGAGGGTGGAATTTGAAACCGATTTGACTGTAACTATGGAAATGAATAAAAATATAAGGATCAAATCTTAATTACAAATGAAAAACATAGATTCAAAGGAAACTAAAGCGTAAAAAAATTGACGCTATGGACAATGAGTGTAACATAGTTCACCTTGTCCTCTTCATCCTCAAAACTTAAATGTAGAGTTTGTAACTTGAAACCTACCCCTTGTATGATCTCCACCAAACTTGAAGCCACCCCTTGTGCTTATTCTTAGTTATGTGAGAGCTATTAGGAATCGTCTACAAATTTCATAGGAGACAACCTCTATCTCCTCTCTCATATAGGTGGAATTTGAAACCAAGAACCCGTGGTTGCAAATTTAATTGTCAACCATTGAACTATGAAAATGAATAAAAATATAAGGATCTTAACAAATAAAAAACATATAGTTTCAAAGGAAACTAAAGCGTATAGAAATACATGTACTAGTTCACCTTGTCCTCTTCATCCTCAAAACTTAATTATAGAAATTAGAGTTTGTAACTTGAAACTTATGCTTATTCTTGGTTCTGTCAGATTTACCAGGAATCATCTACAAATTTCATAGGAGACAACATGTATTTCCTCTCTCGTGTAATATTTTGAAACTTGTCAAAATAGTTGGCATATGTAGTGAAAAATTACAAGAAAATGCATTTCATTCACGTCCAGATCAGAGAACAAGCGGAAGAAGAACCCATTCACAAAGAGCTCAAGTAACTAAAACACATTTTAATTTAAACATAGATATTACACAACATCCGACACACACACACAACGCGCGCGCGCAACACACATTTAACTAACACGCGCGCGCGCGCGCGCGCACCACCCCTCGGCGACTACACATCGGCCCAGGTGACGTGGTAATCCCCGACGTCCGATCCGTGAATGTCCAACGCATTCCACACGGCGGGGGACGCGTCGACAATGTTATTCGGACACGGCGGCTGGTAGTCGTGGTCGGCGTCGCAACCATACACTGAATCACATTCATCCACCACTTTAGCTTTCACTGTCCTCCCGTTCGCGCTGATGCTGATATAGTTCAAGCACCGGCTCCCCTTATTGTACCACCCCGTCGAGAGCGCCACCACCTGTTGGAACTTTTACTAGTTAGTTATGCATGGAAAATGTTGTTCTTCAGGTGATAATGAATCTGAAGAACTCATATATATTATAATACTAAGAGATCATAGTGTGGATATCGCCTGGTTAAGAGACGCATAGAAGCCGGATGTAGTTTACGCTATAAGCAAATGTTAAGTTCATAAGACACCTTTGTTTATGACATATTATATAGGCAAATTTTTATAATTAACCCCCTGAAAATTTTTAATTTCGCTTTTAACCCCGACACGATTTTAATTGCAAAAACTAACCCTCGACTCAGTCAGCGCTTCCATGTCAGCGCTGACTGGGGTTTTTTTTATTTTTTATTACGGATTGCGTTTATTGATATTTCAGTTCTTGTATGTTCAAAAACAGGGAAAAAAAACTGGGGAGATAGAAAAAGATGAGGGGAAAAAAATATGAAATCTGTATTTCACTAGATTTTACAAATGATAACACACCTCCCTTTTTTCAAAGGAGGCGTGTTTTATATAACACGCCTTCTCTGAATTTCAGGTTTTTTAAAAAAGCAATGAGTGAGTTTTTTTAAAACTGGATAACACGTCTCCATGTTTTCAAATGAGACATTTTATATATAACACGCCCCATTTGAATTTTAGGTTTTTTTAAAAAAGCAATGAGTGGGTTTTTTTTAAAACGGGAGGCGTGTTATATATAACACGCTGCCCTGTTTTCAAAGGAAGTGTGTTATATAACACGCCTCCGTAAAAAAAAAGAAAATAAAAAGACTCAGTCAGCGCTGACGTGGAAGCGCTGACCGGTCGAGGGTAAGTTCTTGCAATTAAAATCGTGTCGGGGTTAAAACCGAAATTAAAAATTTTCAGGGGGTTAATTATAAAAATTTCCCTATTATATAGCTGTTCAATTTTTTTTTTTCTATTTTTAAGATTTCAATCATACGAGGGATTGTAGAAAATTTTTTTCTATGAAATATGAGTCTGAAAATAGTTCCAATAATACCATCTCGTCATCGTTGTGGTAGCGGTTGTCGCACTCGGAGGGGCCGCCGCCGTCGCCATGCTCGGCGAAGCTGTTGATGGTCATGGTGGCGGCGGTGGAGGCGCCGGTGATGGGAGGGGAGCACCGGTACTGTGGGTACTTCTCGCCGGACTTGCAACAGTCGGAGTCGTGTTCGTGGTTGCAGCTGTGGGACTTGCCGTGCAGGTACCCGCTTGGGTGGCAGCTTTGGAGGTGTGGGGAGGTGGTGTTGTTTTTGGTAATGGTGGTGATGGAGTGGGAGCTCACCTTGTTGAGGCATGAAAGCATCAGCAGCACAAATGCTGCGAAGAGTGTCATCGCTTGAGACATTTGTTGTGATCTTTGCTTTGATTTTTGGCTGGCTGCGGATGTGATGATGAATTGTGTGCTTGGTTTGGTGGTTATTTATAGTTGAAAATTTATGGGTAATTTTAAAAATGACCTTAATTTTTCCTTTATTAGCAAAAATAACCTTATGCCAAAAAGGACCATTGACTAGGTTAGCACACTAGATAGAATATTTTTTTTTTTTTTGGGAAAGGAGAGACATGCACGATATATATCCCATGGATAACCTCATTTACCTCTCTTGATATTTTTTTTACATTTTTTTTACATTTGTTAAAAAAATAAGTTCATTCGATTTAAAATAAAACGATATACACGTTTCATCAAAACATATATATATATATACACACACACTTCATTAGACGGTGTTTACTATTTTTAAAAAATTAAAATACGTCGAGATTGTCTATGCATGGGTCTGTTCATAGAGATGTCCCTAACATAATTCAAATATATATCACGCATCTTTTTAAAATAATTTTTTATATGAAGTCATAATTTATATATCATGCCTTGAGAGGTGATTTATAAATCATGCCTCACACATTTTTTTACTATTTAATCTTAGTGCGGGATATATATCATGTCTTTTTAAAAAAAAAAAAGAAAGAAAGAATGCATGTGTGTGTAATTGAGTGATAATATGCGATATGTGCGATTGATGCATATACCTACCTCTTTTAAAGAAGTATATGCATCAGGTATATGCATCAGTAAAGAAAGCATATACCTCGTTGAATGTAATTTTTATCATTTAATTTCAATAAAGTATGTAACACTTCAATGATATATATGTTTTATTTACTAACACATATACTGGTTCCTTTAAAGAATGTAAAATACTTTTAAATGAGTTGTATGCTTTCTTTATTAATGCCCATACATCTTTAAATGATGTATATGATGTGATCCGTACGTCCGCACCATATCATTACTATATATACAGACACACACATTTGTATAAAAAAATCATGCATTTGTGTAAAAAATTAAAATCGATCAGTGTTGATAGACCCAAAGATTACTTTTTGCAAATAAAGACCAAAAAGAGGTTATTTTTGCAAATTGCCTAAAATTTAAAGTAACGGTGGTGGCACAGACAAATTAATAGCTGTGGATGAGAATGTACGTATGTTTTATTTATTTATTTAAGAGTATGTATGTCTTTGGATTCTGGAGATTCCAACCATTAAAACACGGCATGTTGTCTGTTTCAGTCTCTTAGGAGAATGTTTTGTTGTCTCTTTCTCGGGTTTGTTTGTTCTTCATCATCACCTAGAGAGATCCAATATAATGTGATTTTCAGAAACAATTCTAATCATTGGTTCAATCGCTGAATTAACCATTTCGAAGTCATCTCCTTATGCAGGCCAAATCTATCAACAAATGGAAGTGGAGTGTTCGCATCTGCTTTCCATTGATGTTAAACCTCATTTGGCATGTGGAGGTGTTTGATTACAACACAAGGTCATTCATGTAGTTGGTGTTAAACAAATATATAACACCGTGAATCAAAGTCGAGACCATGCATTGAAACAAACACATAATCAGATTTATGTGGTCTGATAAAATATTATAAGAAAAAAGAATTTTTTTTTTTTTTGAATTACAGACTTTAATTTGTGAGGTTACAGATTAGACTCTCTCCTAAATCTAATTCATAAAAATATATATGTATAACCAGAATGCATTAACACAATGCCTCCACATAAAGAATTGTAAAATTGTTGTTACATGTGAAAATATATGTGCACAAAAAATTAGAATATCTTCTATCTTATTTTGATCATGAGGAAAACTTCATGTAGCATGAGAAGTCGAAGCACTTTTGGAGCAATTGGACCACCATAAACAGTTTAAGAATTGAAATAACAAGAATAGCAGCCGACAAGAATAAAATTCGACGATCTTGGAATCCCACGAAATTCCACATGGAGGTGTTTTTCATGGTGGACATCAAGATTAACCACTAACCATGCAAATTTTAACCAAATTTCATAATTAAAAGCATGTTAGTGATTATTGTTTTGGATATTGTTTAATAATTCACTAGAAGAATATTTCAAAAAATTTTTTAGCCAGGCTCTTCCTCTTTTTTTCTTTTTTTTCTTTTCCAAGACCCGGACCCGACAGGTTTTCCTTGCTAAAAGTGGTATCTTGGATCCCACGAAATTCCTGCCACATGGTGTTTTTCAAATATATTAACCACTAACCATCAAATTTTAATCAAATTTCATACGTTTTTTAGAAAATTTTCTTTGGTAATTTCCTTGTTATATTTTCATTTTTCTTTGATAAGTTCAATAATCCGCTAATTAAATGTATTTAGCTACGAAATCACAGTAAAAATTTACCAAAAAAACATATTTTTATACTTTTTAAATAGAAATATTGATATAACATGGTGTATTTTTGAGTGACCTTAAAAAAGACATAAAGTTTTTTTTTTTTGAAAATGTAGATCTTGCTACCGACACTATTTTAAAAGTGGGTTCAGAGCCGGCCATATTTAAAAATTTAAGTGGGGCTAAGCGGTATAGAGGCCCTATAAAAAAAATTTTGTTTATATTAAATTATTATTTTTAATCGATATAAAAAATTTTAAAAATAAATACGTGCTCTCATAAACTTTATTTTACAACTCAACTAATATATAGAGTCTATTTTGTATGTTGATTAAAAAAATTACAAATACATACATATAATATAATCTATACTAAGACATTAGAAATACCAAAAAGTGTGAAACGCAACAAAGCACCAGTTGAACATTTTCCCCACAAATTTTTAATTTACTATATCAAGAAAAGAATTTTAAGTAAATTGAATTGAGATGTTTTACACAAAAAAAAACCATCAAATTGCTATAAAGGAGATCTTTCTTATATTAAATTTTAATAATTAATCTTTCTAAATTTTATTGTCTTTAATTTGTATATATAACATTGTAAAATTAGATTAAGATTCTTTTATTTTAAATTTGAATATTATTAGATAGACCATTATTAATATTTAAAAAAAAAAACAGCAATAAATTGGTTACTCTCTCCAATTCATTAAGTCTTAATGCAATTTATTGATTTTTCTTGTCATTAGAGGCCTTGGATGAAAATTTCACATTTTTTGATGGGCCAGAAAAAACAGATAAAACAGAAAAATTTGGGGTATTTAGGGCCCTTCCCTGGGTGAGGCCTTAGAGCTGTCTACTGGGCCTAAAAAAGTGGGTTATAAATCCGAATTGGGAATGAGATGATACAAGAAAAAACAAGAAGAAAAAAGACAATTATGGTATAAAAACAAAATGCGCGGGGGTTTGAATGTAGTAGGTGTGATATCACCAATTACTTAAATAAATAAAAAAAAACAAGAAGACATGTTAAATACCACTGGTACATGCCATTGCCATATTACATAATGCGTCAACCATTAATTCAGTTGAACAATGTGGAAAAACATGTTTTGCTTATTCTAACCGGTGACATTTTGGTTATTTAATTAAACAACATTGTCATGTTTTAATTGCCCTAAAATGTGGTACTATTTATTTGATTGGTAGAATATATTGTTTAAACCAATCACTTAAAAGTTATGATTTTTTTTTTGAACTGAAAAAAAAATGTTGTCTGAATCTTTTAAACATAATATTTTGAATCTTTGAAAAATAAGTATTTCTATAAAAATAAAAACTCTGAAGAATTGCATGTATCCATTTATAGAAAATGTGAAAAATTTCTATTGAGGTATATGAGTTAAAATTGGAGCTGCAAAAAAAGCTGTGTGTAATAGATCTCATGTTTTTTTTAGGACAATTCACAAAAATAGCACCGTTGAAACGAATATTTACAAAAATAGCACTGGTCGGTGAATATTTGCAAAAAGTAACACTGACACTGTTTTACAAAGGAGGTGCCATATATATATATATGGCGCCTCCTTCATATTTGTATCTTCATAATAAATGACATTTTTACACTGGAGGCGCCATATATATATGGAGCCTCCAGTGTTTTTCAATTTCAAAGGAAGGTTCTATATATATACGGAGCCTCCAGTGTTTTTCAATTTCAAAAGGAGGCTCCATATATATACGGAGCCTCCAGTGTTTTTCAATTTCAAAGGGAGACGCCATATATATATATAGAGCCTCCAGTGTAAAAATTTCTCTTGATAACGATATCAATTGTTTTTTGGGTAGTCAAATGATGCACTTGAAATAAAATAAATTCATTAAAAGATTAAGTAAAACAATACAAATTCATTAATACAAAAACTAATAATCAAATACTATATTAAAAAAATACTAAGTAGAGAAATTCATAATCAAAGTTTAGTCGAGAGTAATTGAGAGAAATTAAAAAAACTATATAATAAAACATCTACAAAACATATAATAAATCAAAAGAATTAAAGAATTTACAAATAAAATCAAATTCATTATATGCTCTTTCGTGTTTGGTGAAAGGGGTGATTTATTCATTCTACATGTGCAGGTTTATTTAGTGCAAAAATAAAAGGTTCTTATTTATACATGGTTGTTGTGGATTTTAATATTGGAGGCTCCATATATATATGGCGTCTCCTTTTGAAATTGAAAAACACTGGAGGCTCCGTATATATATGGAGCCTCCCTTTGAAATTGAAAAACACTGGAGGCTCCGTATATATGTGGAGCCTCCCTTTGAAATTGAAAAACACTGGAAGCTCCGTATATATATATGGAGCCTCCATTTGAAATTGAAAAACACCGGAGACTCCATATATATATGGCGCATCCAGTGTAAAAATATCATTTATCATGGGGATATAAATATGAAGGAGACGCCATATATATATGACGTCTTCTTTATAAAACAGTGTCAGTGCTACTTTTTGCAAATATTCACCGACCAGTGCTATTTTTGTAAATATTCATTTCAACAATGCTATTTTTGTTAATTGCCCTTTTTTTTATAGGTAAGAGGCGCAACTAGGACTTCATGGTTTGACTTTTTTTATTATCAAACATTGAGCGAATAAGAATATAAATATGAACCACAAAGCTCTAAACAAATCAAAACATAGTTTTCCAATGAAACTCAAGTGTATCGAAATACATGGTTTAGTTCACCTTGTCCTCTTCATCCTCAAAACTTAAATGTAGAGTTTGTAACTTGAAACCTGCCCCTTGTATGATCTCCACCAAACTTGAAGCCACCCCCGTTGCTTGGACTGTGGTTTGTTTTGCTAACTGCAAGAGTCAATCAACTCTCAATTCATAAAAATCTTAAAGGACACACACACAACTGCGTCTGCGAGCTTAAAAAAAAAATGGATTACTGCATTTGCATCACATATCAATAATAAAACATACATTTAACATCGTGTGCTTTTCACAATTTCTAGTTTACAAGCGAGGATAGGCTGCGTTCTGAGTGAATTTGTATCTCAAGACAAAGAATTATGACAAATTTTTACTTGAATGCATTCAATTATTGACCATGTTTTCTTCACATTTCACAGAGAAAATTGTTCACTGGCCGAAATGTTGGTACCCAAATTATTTTTAAGCTTGATGCGATCACCTGATAAATACCAACCAACTTAGAGCAGTCTCATATGAGATTGGATAGAAGTTAAATGGACATTCATTATGCAGAAAAGTGGTAAAATGATAAAGTATATGAAAATGGGTTGGATCTTAATTATGGACTATGGCATAGAAGCATGGATTCCCAACAAGAACAGATGGAGGGAGATATCTTAGAGATGAATGCTTACGACCCACTTTCTGCATGTTGTAGATTATGATGAATCTTTCCTAATGATTCTTAGTTTTCTTGAGATAAAATGATATTATCTAATAATAATAATTAGTTGACAGGTCTATTAAGGTGCCACGGTTCGATTATGGCATTAGGCTCTTTGGAGACATTCAATTATTGCAAATGAAGCATAATAATTTTATAAAATTATATAAGATCACATAACTTACAGCTTCTACTAATAGTCATGAGAGACTAAGCTATTACATAGACAGTTTTTCTAATCATCTCTCTGGTATTTTAGTTCACCTGTGCCGTATATGAATGAATACCTGACACGAATTGAATTCCATGGTTACGGTATTTCTATGCTACTGTTTACAGTTATAGATTAAACTCAGGTGCATCTATGGAACTCATATCACATGTACGCAGAGAATACAACTTGTTGAAAAACAGAAAATCATATTTGGAAGGGATGTTTTACAGGTAGATCATCACTCTGATGGGTGGTAATTTGGTAGTACCTATATATCTTAATGCTAAGAACATATTTGATTCTTCCCCTTCTGATAGAAATACTTCAGATTAATTCAAGTTTGGATAAATTCCCTGATGACTTGTATAGAGAGCTTTTGATGTCGACATGATGAATTCTCATTTGTTAATTAGTGGAAAAATAAAATATATTATACCAGAGAAAAATTACATGTTGATGAAAATTAAGTTCATAATATCTGCACATGGACTAGTGGTTTATTTGGAATGTGGCCTGGTGGTTTTGAGGCACAGAATCCCCATTTATTTGCACTTCTCTGTACCAATTCTCGTTCATGTTTTAGCTGACGGGGATTGCTTATTATTAAAGCATCTGTACACTGATGATTGAAATCACTAAATTTCTTCTATTAAAAATTCAATATCAGCAAACATGTTGGTCATAGCCAAGCATTATGGATATCAAAATCTACGGATTTAATTCCCTTTCTTTCTTTATCCAATCACTCTACCATGATAGTCTTTTTATGAATTTTTTGAATAAAAGTTCCCAAGGAAAGAACATTAGACCACTGGGCAGAGCAACTTAAAATCTTGATCGATATTTTTACCATTATAATCTACTAGCAAAAATATGACAAGCTTGTCAAATCGGACCAAGAGCTAACATTTCTCCACCAAGGAACTTAAAAAAAAAAAATTATGCTGTGTGTTTACTAAGGGTAAGGTAGCATTTAGAAACGAGTCTAATTAGGAGTTTTCACTTAAAGCTGTTTTTCAAATTAGCTTCCCACCTACAAAGCACGGACACTTCCCCGGAGGCGCCGTACCCGTGTTGGACACGTGTCGGACATGGACACGGCATGGACACGTGTGGGACACGGCTCCAGCCGTGTCTGCCTTCATTTTGTCTTGGACACGCCTGGGACACGGCTGGGACACGGCCCAGGACACGCCTCAGACACGGCCCAGCTAGTTTCAGCCCAAAAATAAAAAAGAAAAAGAAAAGAAATGCTCAAACATAGCCCACAAGTATTCAACCGATTTAAAACATCTTAGAACAACTCATTTAAAAAATATATCTTTCCTAACGTTAAAAAAAATAATGATTCGTTAGTTTAAAACAGTGATTTATAAAAACAGTAATTTATTGGTTTAAAACAGTGATTTATAAAAACAGTGGTTTATTATTTAAAACAATGATTTATAAAAACAGTGATTTATTTGTTTATACAATTGATTATAAATAATGAATTAAATGAAATGTGTTTGTTTATATAAGATAGTGATACATATTTATTTATTATATTAATTTATTGCCGTGTCCTACCCGTACCCGTGTCTAATTTTTTCAAAAATTGCCGTGTCGCCGTGTCCGTGTCACCGTGTCCGTGTCTGTGCTTCATAGCTTCCCACTAAGCATTTTTATGTAGATTCCTCAAAAACTTTTTTTTTCGATGTTTATAACTAATAAAAATAGTTTTTTTTTTTGCTTTCTTCAAAAGATTTGATCACTTGAGGCATTTGCAAACAAATTTTGGGTTAAAAAGTTTGATCCCTGCAAAAGCATAATCAAAAAAAAAAAAAAAAAAAAAAAAAAAAGAAAGAAAGAAAGAAGAGAAGTTGTTTTTGCTTTTACAATTCAGGAGTCGGTTAATTTCAGTACAATCATTAAACAGATTTCTTTAGAAATTCTAACTAACACCAATAAGATTCATTCAAATAATGCATTTTAATTCCACCAACATGAACATAAAGTCCTAGACTCCAAAATCAACCAAAAAAAAACAGAGAGGGGAGAATCAGTCATACCTCAACACTTGCAATTCCCTCAACAACCTGAACTTTCAGATCACTAACTCCCTCCGTCCCCTGCCAAATCAAATTAAATAAAACACACACACACACACACACAAAAAAATCACATAAAACGCAATGCAAGTGCTAATTAAAAAAGAAGAAGGGAAAAACATGTGAATCAACCTCTAAAGCACTGGTGACCGAAGCCACAGACGATTCACTCATAGTCCCCTCCGCCTTCACATATAATTCACAAAATCCACACTTTAATCCAATATCAATCAATAAAAAACAAGTATTTTTGAAAAAGAGAGAGAGAAAGAGACCTTGAAAAACATGGTGAGCATGTCGGAAGGAGAGACGGGGACGGAGACCGTCTGATTCTCCTCTTCCGCCACCGCCACTTCTCCTCCCTCTCCCTCGACCGGGGCTAGGGTTTCTTCGCCCGCCAATGCCCTAATAGTCTTCGAGTCCCTTCTTTGGGTTCTCGGTGACGAAATTCGGTAGTTCCGGCTCGAAATCGAGAGCAGAGAAGGAGAGAGTGGAGTCGCAGTGCGTTGAAGTCCGCCTCTGCATCTGATACTGTTGTAAGTCGGAGATGTAGACGCGAATGCTGAAATCGACGCCATTATCGCCTTCTATTGCAGCTTTCGTTTCTCTGCTTCAATTGCTGATTTTACGACTGTTTATCTGTGGCTTTGGAGAGAAGATAACGAGAGATGGATTGAGTTTGTAACCGTTGATTTTGGAGATCGAAGGGTTGGAAAAGACTCAATGGATGGATCCGTACTTGGGATTTGGGGTTTAGTAGATGGACGGACCAGGTAACGCGATTCCTGATCTGAACGACTCAGAATTTAAATAATATTCCCCTAATATTGCCTTATTTTAAAATAATGAGAAATTTAATTAATTCAGAATATCTTTTTCAGCCCCTTATTTTTAGATTTACGGGAAAAAAATTTAGGTCATTATTCATTATTTATACATTGTTATGTTAACAAAAATTCTCTTAAGCGGACTTCCGCATATAGACTCTTCCTGGCATAAAAAAAATTATCCATTTAATGTTAATACGTGCTGTCAGTGAATTTATATTTTTTATAGACTTTTATTGTTAAGAGTCTTTATCCGCAAAAATGAAATATGCGGACATCTACTTAAGAGACGTGCTAGTTATGTCAATCCTAATAGTTATTATAAATCTTGGATACTAACACACACATGGAGGGAAATTCGGATGAAAAAACCTGAAAAAAAAATATAAATCCTAATAGTTATTATAAATCTTGGATACTAACATACAATATGCCCATCCCATGAGCCCGCCCATCCCATGAGCCCGCCCGAACCGGACCCGTTCGGGCTGGCTTGCCCACGGACCCGGAGCCCCCCAAAACAATTTATGGTGGCCCTTTGATGTCCAACCGTGGCCCAAGCCTGGGCCCGGCCCATGGGTATGGCCTGGTTTTTTTGCTTCGGGCCAGCCCGGCCTGGGCCAGCTGGCCAGACAAGCCGCGGGCCTGGGTCTTTCACAGGCTGGCCCGTTGCCGATGCTGTAAACCTAAGATACTATTATTCACCCAGTCATCATTATTCACCCAGTCACATGATGAAGCCCAGAACAGTGTTTTCAAACCTGATCTGACCCGACTGGCTGAACTAGTTAAACTTTTGATCCGTTCAAATTTCTATTCAATTTACATTAAAAAATATTAACCATCCGTTCTTGAGAATTGACTTGAATTGACTACGGATTTATTAAACTTATCAATTACTTATTCATAGAAATTATGATTAATTATTTCTTAAAATATAATCTTATAATAAAATTTAGATTTTGTATAATAAAACATGACGATTTAAAAGTGGATGATTATACAAAGATTTTTAAATTTATACTATTCTGTAAATTTTTCTATTATTATTAATCATTTGAATGAATTCAAGAAAAAAAACACTTCATTTGAATGCGTATATCATTTGAGTTGATGAAACTATGAGGTATTTACACCATTGAATAAGTGCTACCAAGATGTGCTTATGGGTCTATAAATAGGGACTCGTATGGCAATTACAACAAATCTAAAGACTAGCTTATTAAGTTTCTAAATATATTTATCTTCAAGAATCCTGAGTAAAGAGCACAAAAAAATGATTGATTGAATCTGAACAACCATTCGTTTGTTAAGAGTTAACACCCATTTCTTCAAATTACGATCGATCTTCACAGTCCAGGACCATTCAATCAAAACTCCTCCAACACCTCGATCAACATGCACTCCCAATAACACATCTCAGTCGAGCTTGGAACTTCACAGTGAAGAGAATGATATGATTCAATCTTTTCTAACAAAGTAAGAATTGCTTGCTATGTTGGACCTACTCAGGCACCTCTCTAACTTCACCATCTGCAGCCATATATATCATCAACATTGAAGACAATCACACGTATGGCAATGAAAAAGACATGATATGGAAACTGAACCATCATTCTTACCGGGGAGATCAATAGCCAGGTTTGCTTGCTTATCAGCTTCAGAATTGAACTCCTTTAAGAATAAAAGATGTATGTTTGAGCGTAAAAGGAACGAGATGTGTCTTACGTGGTGCTATGATAATATGACTGGGCATGAACCCCAGATAGAATGAAGTTAAGGCCCAACAAAGCAAGTGTGGAAATAAGCAGCACTACAACAACTTTAGGCAGGAGGACACGAATAATCATATGATATTTGTTAGGTAAGTGGCAGAACTTGAACCCAAGTCCTCACAGTAAATAAAATGATATATGTTTTTTT
>CM060866.1:31867963-31960444 GCA_030737845.1 Acorus calamus
GCTTCCTCAGCAGCTCTTTTTGCAACTTCTCTCTCTTTCATTAGTGCAGCTTTGGCTTCTTTAAATTGGAGTTGCATCTCCTGTAAAGCAGACTGCAGTTTTGCATTTTCTTGAGTTTTTGCTTCTTCCATGTCAGCCTACAAGAAAATCAGGAACAAAAAAACAATGACATGTTTATACCAATGGCTACATGAGTAAGCTAAGCCCCAATAGCATCAGAAAATCAGTTCATCTGAGCCCCTTTGGGACTCAATCGTCAGAGTTCAAAAATCTGCCAACTCAATGCTGTTATGCTGATAAACCATTGCAAGTTCCATGACTCTAGCTTCAGTGCTTCTTATTCGAAAGTTTAAATTGCAAGTTCCATGACTCTCACCACTGTAAATCCAGGTGATGAAAAACAGAATTTTCAAGGACAAACCCCCCTCCCCTCAAAAAAAAAAAAAAAACAGAGAGTTCAATGCATCCCAAACAAACAATATATATATATATATATATATATATATATATATGGATGATTAGGTGCGGCGAACGGCGGGTGCGGCAGCGATCACAGGCCGTCGATCACGGGTCCATCGCATCGGACAGTCGGATGCGATTCACATCGACTGTCGGATGCGATGGACCCGTGATCGAACGGCCCACGTCGCGGCCGCACCCACCGTTCGCCGCACCTAATCATTTCACTATATATATATATATATATATATATAAACACAGCATGAGAATTAAATTTCCCAGAGAGATTACCCTCATGCGTTTCTCCAGCTGCAGCCTCCATGTGAGTTCTTCAACCTGCTTCTCCAATTTATTTTTGGCAGCTTGGAGAGCGCCGGTTTCCTTTGCCGCCTGCATACACACAGGGAATAAGGGAAAAGATCACAAACAACATTTGAAGATTACATTTGCACCAGCTCAAAAAATGTTACAGCACTGTACAATAGTGACATTAAGTGGTCTAACAGGTGACACATATCCAACCATTTTCAAGCAATGATTTCCAGAAAACCTGAAGCTCGTACAAGCTGCATGAATTTACCATCAAGCATCACACCAGGGAAATATGGTGTACAACAATGAATCCCTTTGGAGGTTCAGAATATTCAGTAACTTTGCTATTGTAAAGCATAAAAAGGGAACTTTCCTTCAACTACACTAAGGAACCATACAGAACCTTATTATGTTTTTAGAGGGATAGTCAGAGTTGCAAGAAATGAGTTTCACAATATCTTAATGAACATTTTTTTTTTTTTGTGAAAACAAAGTTAATCAACATAGTTAGCAGAAAGATTCCTCACCATTTTTAGTTTTCGTAGCTCTTTTATAGCAACTCTTCTCCTCCAGGCGCATTGAGTGGAAATGGCTGCCCTCTTCAACCTCATATAATGTAACCGAGCCAGATACTGGCGGCATTGATTCTGGAGTAAAAAAAATCCATTTATCCATAATAAATGACAAGGAAAGAATCCATAGCTCAACTGAAAGTCTGAAACATAACGGAGGAATAGCATGGACTATGCAATTTCTATGACGTGACATGCAGGCCTCAGACATGACAAATCTGAGAAACAATCAGCAAATATATTTGTGCTTACAAAAAAACATGTGCATTTGACATATTTTACCGTTTCTCTATAAATCAACATATACATTTGTGCTTACCCAAAAAACATGTACTTTTGATATAATTTTATGATTTTGTGACAAGAAATTATTTTAAAATGCAGACTTTTTTTATGACCCTTAATATCTGGCTGTCAGTCACATGAGGTGAACTAACATGTCCAATATGTCGTCTCAATAACCCACATTATGTTAATTATCCAGAAATCATTTGTACACATCCACATTGTTTATCAGTGCACCTACCTGGATGATAATTGCTGCCCTTGTCTGTCGTTTTAAAAGAAGATCCTTACGAGCAGCCATGCCACGCAGACCAGATTGAATTGTGATAGAAGAAGCAAGCAATTCTTTGTAAGTCTTCCGTGCAACGCACATGCGTAAATTCTTCTGAATTCTGAGACAAGCAGCTTCTCTCCGCAAGCTCTCATAAATTTGTCGCACAAATGTCCTGGAATCAACATAGAATGGAACTCAATACAGTTTAAACTCTATAGATTAGAGGGATAAATTGATATCCAGAGTGAATTTATAAAGAGCCCGAAATGAATAATCTATTGCGACTAATGCATCTCATATGACACTGAATATCCAGAACCTCTGCACGCAGCTTGAATATGTATCGCAGACCGCTGCAGTGAGACGAATCTTTGGCGAGCCAAATGTGACCGAACTTTCCTTTGAATAACGGAAGCAGATGTTCCCAGCACTTCAATCCTACGAGCGTCTAGTTCTGCCATTTGACCAGCCCTCAAAAAAACTTTTGTTTTACCTATCTACAAGAAAGTAATCCACGATTAGCTCACTCATGCTAGAGTTGATAAAATGCAATTATGTGCTAAAATAATACAGACTAAATCCTTGTGCCAAGATAAACCAAAAAGAAGAACATAAAGAAAAAGAAGAAGAAAACTGACGGTCTTCCTGTTTCAAATCTCGAAATTTGCTTCAACATTTTCCATAACATGGACACCAACTAATGTCGCTAAAGCATTTATGTACATCGTACTAATTACAGTAGATATTTGTATACTTATTACAGAAAATTAACATCACAAAACAAGTTAAAACAGTACCCTCATCTACTTGAAACAGTTTGTAAACATATAAAAAGCAACTTCGAAACATAAAAGCTCAGGTCAACTTAATATCAGATGAAAGGCAGCACAGATAGATTCAATAATCTATCTGACATAGTTTGAGAATTCACAAAGACAAAATTTAATGACAAAAGTTCTGTTTTAATTACTAATGGCAGGCAGAAACAACAAAAACAATAATGGAGAAACAAATTAAAATCAAAAGGTAAAAACCTCTTTTACCTACATAAAGGTCTGTCAGGTTCAATCAACCATGCTTTCAAGAAATTACAAAGAGCAACCGCGAATAATGTGGATCTTTAAAAAAAATGATAAAAGAACCACCTCACTCTAGATACATGACTTAAAGTAAGGATTCAGGTAGTAATTTATTCTATAGGTATTTTGCTGATATACTTCAATTTCAACATGTATGCAGAAGTTTCATGCTGGCAACTGCAGAAATGATTACATATGATATAACCATAAGATAGGAAATGTCTCATGTAAGTACTGCCAAAAGAGGGAAAGCGAGACAGTAAAACATGAAGCATTACAACACTTATCATAGACCCACCTGATAACCATCAAGGCCAGCCTTCTCAAGAAGCATCTTTGAAGCAGTTACTTCATCACAACTACCACAAAATAACATGTCAACAAACAGGTGACAACTTTAACTGAGCAAGCAGTACACTGAGATAAATACATTTGGAGTCTACCTTCCATCCAAAACACCAGGTGCAAGAAGGCCAAAACGATCAATAAACTCATCAAATGTCCTCCTGGAAGGATAACCAGCACAGCTTATCCTAATTGCTTCCATAACACCCTACATGCATTAAAAATCATCAGAAAAAGCTTAATTAATTGCTCAAAAACTTATTAGACAACAATATCAACTGAAACGCAAATGCGGAAAATCCTTACTCCACATCGAAGCTGCTGAAGAACATTAGTGCTCTCAAAAATTGCTGGCTTAAGAATATTGTTGGGCTTTACACAACGGATATAGTGTGGCTCAGTTGCACTTAAAGTTTCTAACAATGATTGCAATTGTTGCTGTAATAAAACAGAAAGATATCTGTAAAATGGAGCTGAAAAAATAGTAAACCACATCAGTAAAACAGATGAAGAATAATATATACCTTAAATCTAGATCCTATTGATGAAAACTTTGATGATTTGGACGAGTCCTCCGCTAAAGGAGGAAATAAACCCGAAACAAAGCAGCATGTTGAAGCATTCAAGAGTGCTTGATGCTCTGCAATGACATAATCTTTGTTTTTGTCGAGAAACAACTCTGTCTGATAGGTGACCTATAAGGAAAAAACATGCACCAACATATTAAGATAAATTCGGATTGGCAGCCAATATGTGAAGACCAAGCATATACTTACATCACCAGCATAGTGACAGATGGTGAAGTCGGTCCGAGCCAATTTTGGCTTGCTGAAACGTTTATGGTTTTTATATGTCTGATAAAGCTTCTGAGCAAAGGTTTCATGAGTTGATCTTGGAAACATACTACAAAAAAAATATCATTTATTCCTCATGCAAGAGTACAAAATGAACACTTGAATGCTTGGGATTTAACATAATAGTATAATACAACTATAGCATACATACCAAGCCTCATCCAAAAGAGCAATAATACCACCAGGTTTCTGGAAGCACAAAATTGAATAGAAATGAGAAAACCAGTGTAATATTTCATATCATATCATCAATTAAAAATGTTGATCCAGATATAATTAGATAGCAAGGCAGCAGATGCTAATGCTTCTAGTGCATGAAGCAAACACGGAGATAAATGGAAAAAGTTCAATGACTTGCTTCGCTGCAAGTGTTAACAATCAACCATAATTAAAATTAAAAAAAAAGAATGAAGCATGTACCATAACATAACTTGAACATTAAAATACAGCAGCATGAACATCAAATCAATATAAGCCTTAGACTTGATTAATAGGTTTTTTAGTGGTAGTGAGATGGAATTAAAAGGAACTCTGGGATGATTAGTTCTGACAAAATTCACCTACAATAATAATTAGTAGCTATCAATCTAGAGTCAAAACAGCACCCTATGAGGTATTATAATTTACGAGACAAATGTAATACATCAACTCTAAAAAGAGTGTTTTAAAAAAGCATAACTAAATTCCAAAAGCCCTATCTTATTGGCCATCCTATCTCATTTTCTTTGTATTTCTCTAATTCTCTTCATCCCCAATTCAGTCATTGTACTTCGATATATTTGAATACAATGCCTACAGCCTACCTTTCTCAAAAAAAAAAAACCCAAAAGTCCACTATCTGCACCTAAACCAAGTAGCAACGGGATATCATGGAGCCTTTTGCATGTCTTTCAATATGTCAATTGCTAAGGTTAGACATTTTCCCTCCATTGAAAACCAACCAATTGGAAGAGTTTATAATGATACAACAATGCAGAGTTCATGTTTTCACCACCATAAAATGTAGTTTTTATTTGATTCAAAATTAACGGAAAAAAAAGTTACCTGTAATGAAACCAAAAAATAGTATTTCCATTTTTATAAAAAAAATTATAACAATTTCTCATATTGCAATTTGCAACTTCAGAGAGCTACTTCCAGACAGAATCACTTGGAAAATTTTGAGGAATAACTTGGCATTTAAAAACCAAAACAAATTTGAAGATAGATGTATCCCCATAATAATCACACAATACAAACCTTTTCGATAAGATCAAGAATATCTTGGTTATCAATGAACTCAATGTAGCTCCAATCAATTTCTTCTTTTGTATACTCTTCTTGCTCCATTTTGAAAACGTGCTGCCCCACAACAAACAATCATGTACTAGTTATGAAAACAGTAATATTATCTTTTACAAAAAAAACCAACATGCGCGGACTAAGCAGAAACTTCATGTTCAACCTGATTAAAATGTTGCTGCAGTTTCTCATTTGTCAGATTGATGCAGAATTGCTCGAAGCTGCACACAATCAAACTATTAAAATCCCAGCAATTTATCATCTAAATAAACTTTACAATGGAACAAAAAACATTCATACACTTCATACCAAGAGCACTATCAAAAGAAATAATAAAAAGAAAGACAAGAGGAAAATTATCTACTAAATTTTTTTTGTATTGTCAAATCAATAACAAATTTCATTAATATACACTAAGGCCTAGTTTGGTAAAGGGATAAATATTTAAGATAAGTTAGCCTAATATATAGGGATAAAAAAACCATTATTTTTATCCAGATTTACATTTGGTAATGCATTTTGTTATCCTCTTCTTTTTTTTTTTTATCCTTAACTTTGCATTTGGATCACATGATCTAAAATATGGGATCACTTTTTTAAAAAAATTAAAAATATCAAGTCCCCCATTTCTACTAATGGGGCATTAATATTGTTGGTTTTGGTTTCATAAAGTTTTTGGTTTTTGTTGTTATGGGAAGGACGGTCATAAAAGTTGTCCATGTTTTACAAAATGCGATTAAAAAATGAGGATAAAATATGCTCCACATTTACCTAGAACAAAATATCCCTACTTTTTCTCTCAAAATACGGACAATTGTCCATGCTTTATCCATTTTTTTCTTATGTCATATAGAATAACATGTGATTGAACCCAATTATTTCATTATCCCAACCCGATATCCCGATGCCAAACTAGGCCCATATGATTACATTTTACTCAAGTTAAACAAATCTGATCTATTGAAAATTATCTACATGCCAGAATCTCCTTATCTGAAAAATCGACTTAAAGACGAAATGGGGTGTATAAAGTTTGAACAAAATTACCATTTTCGGTACATTGGCAAATAAATATTTTTTATTATTACTATAGATAAATTAAAATCGTGACTCATTTAAAATTTCCATGAATGATTTAGCCAGTGGAGGAAACCCCTTATAAAAAATGGGAGGTACGCAAATCATACATCATAAGAAATGATAACTGATGATAATTTCTATTTTAACGTAAAATTTCTAAAAAAAATTGATTCAAATTAAGATTCATATGAGCAAACATGCAACAGAAGAAAAACTCAGGATTTGACCTCAACAGATGAGAAATCTGCTTGAACACGTGAAACAAAGTAACAAACTCCGTACAATAATCAGACCCTTGATTAGTATCACCAAGATATAAAAAATGCAGATAATGGAAAAGAACCTCTATGTAAACCTTATCAAAATAATTCATCACAGAGGATGGGAATGTGGATTGAACTGAGACCAAATTAATCCCCTATCCCACAGATCTACATCTCTTTGTAATTTTGTATAATATTTCCAAATTGTCAAAATTCTACATCATTAAATTTCAAACTTCAATCATTTCAGGGGCATCTAATAGGGAAGTAAAGGGTGACTTTTCCACCCTTGCCACTTTATCCTCAGTCAACTGAGAGATGACAACATCCAACTTTAATTATAATATATATTACACCAAACAAACCAGCACTGAAAATGCAACTCCACCATCATCTTTTTTGGAGGAACCATGAAGGTCATATTGTAACACAGTCATTGAAAAGATCATCATCAATTTTAAATTCTGCAGAAAATCTTCTTTCACGTGTTTCATTGGTGAAAGCAGTTTACAAATGATTTCTGCTCCACTTAGTTTGACAGCTAACACCTCTACTAGTGGGAAAAAAAATTCTCCTGTAAAAGCTTCTTGTAGGGCACGGATACTTATCAACTGTGCAGAGGCCATTATTTAAGTTTGACTTTTAGTTAATGAAAATTAACAAATTGATGGTGGATCACCGAGAAAGGGACCTGGAGCTATCCAACCTTAGGCGGAAGAGAGATGAAAGCTTCTCACAAACAGGTAGGACAAAAGCTCCTTGTTGCAGGTTGCCACAGGATGATAGTCCCTTCTAAAAGGGTGACACTTAAATAGCTAAAGAGGCTCATGTCAGTCATGACTGAATAAGCCTGCCGTAACATTAATATGCACTTTCTACCGAATTGAGAGTTTGACCTCTTGATATGATGAACACAAAAGCGTACCAGTTAAGCACCTGTTTGTCTTGAAACTCTCAAATCCATAGATATCCAGCACCCCAATCAAAAACTTTGATTCAGGATCTTGGCCAATTGAACTGTTAATTTTATTCACGAGCCTGTGACAACGAATAGAGAAATGCATGAAGTCAGCAAGCACTACTTTGTAACAGCACTTGAACAGAATGCATTGATGTTGTGGAACAAAGAGCAGAGATTCTTAAGTATGTACCAGTCAAATAACCGAGAATACACAATTTTGGCCAAAGCATCTCGACAAAGAGTTGCAGAATCTGGATCAAGACTTTTTGTTATCATCTCGTCACGAGTTACAATAACACGTTTGCATAAAGAATCTTCAAGGGCCTTTGCATCGCACCTGATTTTTTTGTTAATTAATGCTATAATTAGTCAGTAATTTCAGAATTAATAGACATTTCTATCAAAAGATACAAACGGATGGGATTTACATGAAAAGTTCAGCAGCAGTTCGCAGATGGAAGAACGACTTTTCATCTTTAGGTTGAGATGAATCTACTTCCTTTCCTTTTGAAAATTCGATATTGCCTAAATGAAGGATAGCAGCAACCACCCGGAAGATTGCATCCTGAGTAATTGTAACAACATTGCAGAAAGCATTGTTTGGCATTAGGCATCACAGTCAAAATAAAATCTCCCAATGGAGCAACTCTAAAGGTCAGCACCTGTTCCTCGGGACTGATGCCAACCACATCCATTGCCCTCCTCGTTGTGATGTAGTCCTTAGAATCATCTACTCCATCGAGCTCATAGCAGTTAGACTGATTAAGATAATGGAACATCCTAGGATTTCCCAATTTATACCTCTCAACATCCTGAAACCATCAGGATAGAGAGGATAAGCAGCCTAAAATGACAGTAATTGTACCATGATTTGTGGTTGATTCAATGATGGGGGAACAGGATGCACCTAATTTGATCAAATGCAATACTCGTGTCCACACATATAAAATAATTTCAAAAATAGTATACCTCTGGTGGTGCGGCACAAAGCATGTAAAAGCAGTGATAATTTCTTTCAGGATTAGATACTTGACAGACACGAGATCTTTCCAGCAAGTATGTTCTAATGGCCGCTCCAGATATCCTCCCCGCTCGGTCAAACTGAATCTCCACGAACTTACCAAAACGACTGTTTTGTGTAGAAAAAAACTTAGGAAAACGTATAATGCATAGAAAATACCTGAGTCAACACAGTTTTGACCCTTTTCTAACAAAAGAAAACAACAAAGTTATTCAACACATTACACACCTGGAATTATTGTTTCTGACAGTTTTTGCATTACCAAATGCTTCAAGTACAGGATTAGACTGCAAAGTAATGGTGAAAGAGATAACACCAATTGTAAGTACCAGCTCCAAATTTACATCAATGAATGTTACATCATATAAAAAAATATATAAATCTGTAGCACGTATCATAAATATCTAGCATGCCTAATGCAAATTAAAAATGCTGAAATTTAATTCAACACCTCCAACACTTGTTGCTCCACAGTCCTCCCTTCAGCTGCAGCTCTCCCTCCAATGTAAGCAAGATAACGCATAAGCATCTTTGTGCTCTCTGTTTTACCTGCTCCACTTTCTCCACTCACCAAAATTGATTGACTTATGCCCTCATTCATCATTTGCCTAAATCCATTTAGATAATTTTCCATTGTCATGCAGAGGGTATTAATATTTTTACACTCAACAAGTATGCAAGTTACAATAGAAAATACCTATATGAAGCATCTGCAACTGCAAAAAGATGAGGACTAAGCTCACCAAACGCTGCACCTTTATATTGCTCCATCATGTGATTATCATAAAGATGGGGCAGCCTTCGAAAGGGTTCACTGCGATTAATATGTTGCCGGTGTATGTCTGAAAGCACAACCAATTTGATATCAATAAATGCATGCACCTTCCATAATTGCACAAAAGAAAATTATGAAATGGGTAGTTCAATAGATGCAGCATGTTATCGTCCTATGCAGAAAGGAATGGGTAGTATTTGTAGTAGCTCTCTTGTTCAATGACTATGAAACGATACATAAAATTTGCTAAAAAGAACATCTATGCCTCTTGATTGGTCTCAGATTTATACCCAAGTTACATTTTTGCTCTCTCATCATAGATTTAGAGCATATATTTTTAATATTTTTGTAAAATTGAGATGTTAAAGTACTGTCTTCAGTCTTCACCATCCTCACCACAAATGCCACCCTTTCAATCTCAACTACTATATCTGGGGTCAGATGTTAAGAGATTAAAGCCGCTTTGTAGATCCTAGAAAGCCACGTAGTAAAGCCTGTATGCATAGAAAACTAAAATATAACAGAAAAAAATGGAATCCTTAGTGTGTATTCAAACGCATATCTGCCCATTTAACAATTGTTAACCAATAAATAAAGGAAGCCATGGCATCTTGATGTGAATAAGAATTGGCAATGTGCTAAATTCTCCAGACATTTCATGAAAATAAACACAAATACAATATATTTCTAAGTGCAGGATTCAACCTCATGATCATGACAAGACACCATTATAGTTTTATGATTCATCAGGGACTTATGGGCATCCTAAGTAAAATCCATCTGATTGGGTTATTTCTAATTGAATGGAGCTGTGTAACCTCAGTCACTGCGAAAACATGAAAAATCTGTCTTCCAAACATTTTGCGAATTTCATAACACTCAAAAGAACTTTGGCTATCCAATAGAGCCACTCAAGTACATTGGTTTTGCATACTATAACACGTGTTTAAATATAAGCACACAACTTATGGCAAATTTTTTCCCTGTCCTGCACATTCAAGTTTCCATATTGTTTTGTTTGTCAACATTAGGAGAGGAATATACATTTTGTCCTGAAATTATCCAGATCCTTTAACTCATTCGCCCTTAGTTCATCACTTCATCTATCAAATCAATTTTTCCTCCAACAAAAAAGCATTTAGGGTTTTCAATGAATTTTCGTAATGTAAGTCATGCAATATAAATATTTTGGTAGTAACATAAAATGAAGACAAAATCTGTGTCGATGTTTGAGCATAATTATGGAATCACATCTAATGAGCTCTGCATAAGCTATAAGCTTCATAAATTAAGATGGTCTATGTCCTTTTATATCTCTCAACATCTGGGGAACATGTAACCTAGGAAATTAGTTTTCTGTTAGGGATACCTAAACAACAAACAGGTTTCCATATAATTTGGAAACAATTCATCCTCTTGATACATGAGTTGAGATTTTCTCATTGTCTGGTGAGATTACCGAAGAATACAGAAAACCCTGAAGATTCAAATGCAAGTGGATGTCCCATCTTGTCTATCTCTCTTATAGAGCGATCTCAACCCCAACCTCCTTGCCTCGAGTGAGTGAGTAAGTGAGAGAGAGGCAACACTAATTTCATATTCATTATGTGCATATGATATATCATACTCAGCTTTTCACATGCCTTGGCAAAAATTAACTCTAATTTCAAAATGTGAGAAGGAAATGCCAATAAAAGTACTTACATAAATTTCATTCATGTCATATCGAGATCTCAAGTTCTGGAGAACCCCGGGTTCATGCAAATAAGCCAGCTTTGTCATGTCATCCACACCACAAGGCAAAGCTTCAGCATCTTTGGGGTAAATATTAGATACGTTTGCCACGACCTGCATTGCAAACAACGGAATAAGGACAACAATCTGCATAAACATAAGATCTCCTAACTTCTTTTGCATGAATAAAACCTTACTGTGTAACAAATAAACAACAAATGAGTTGAAATGGAAATTCCAATTTAAGCAGTAAAATTTCCAAGCATGTGACGTCACAATAAAGATTAGCAAACTGATCTAATTAAAAACACTTACAGTCTTTCCAGAAGTGCAAGTAACCTTGACTTCTTTACCGATGGCTTCCACGACTTCTCCATCTATCCAAGACACATCTGGATCCTCAACCCAAATATGAGACCCAACAGCAATATGGATTGATGCAGCCTGCATAGTGTTCAAAGAAATTTACAATATGTAGTTATAAAAAAAATCCTTCAGTAAATTAAAATCGTATCTTGAAATTCCCACTCACTGAGTTCATCACAGACCGAACATGCATAAAAATTGACATGTGACAATTTGCCAAAATGATTATAAATTAGAAAATTTGTCATGTTGTCTCATATAAACCGGAAGAGAATAAAATGTAGGATATAACCTTGAGCTAGGTTGGCCATATTTTATCCAAAATAAATATCATCTTTGTAATATGGGAGGCAAATGAACATTTTAAGTATAAATGGAGAATTTCAACATTTTATCTACAAATTAGCAGTATCAGTTTTTTCTTCATCCCCATTCATCAATGCACCACAAATACTGATAATTAACTATGTCTAAACCACTCATCACTACACCTAAACTTCTCTTCAAACCAGAAGAAGTGAGTAGACGATCAGATCTGTAATCACAGCTGAGCAACATTGCCACACAAGTATTATATAAATAAAAGGACTTCATTTCCTCAAACCATTCACATGAGTCAATGAAGTTCTTTCACGGGATATCAACAAAAGAAACTTGAGAAAGAAAGAAACCTCATTTTCTCACAAAACTCATCTCAGATGCAATTAAAAAAATTTGGAAAAAAACAAAGAAGAAAAACTTAATTTTGACATGAATACAAGAGAACCCAAAAAAAAAAGAACCGCCTTTTTCAGCTGAAGCGATCACTATAAGCTTCAGAGCCCAAAAAACCCTAAAATCCCACAAAATCACCAGACAAAAATTGAAAAGACCACAATAAAATCGCGCCCAGAAAAAGAAAACAAAGATCAACAAATCAAGAGAAATCCATACCATTCTGTCGGTGTCCGGGTCTTCAAAACCTCCTCGATCTGCCTTCAAATCAACCCCTTTCAATCAACCCGAAAAGATCCCAACTTAAATTCGAAAAACATAACAAAAGCAAAGAGAAACCTTTATGACCCAATATCCCCCTCACCCCTATAAACAAACAAACCCCCCGAAAAAATGAAAGAATCAAATACGAAGTTCTTGTTGATATCCAAAGAAAGAGAGAAAGATAGATAACAAGCTTTGACTTGCTAGGTTTATCAGGACCCCATCCCTCTCTATCCCTCTTTGTTGACCTTGAATGGGAGGTGCGAAATCGGAAGACTTTCACCAACCCTCCCTGAACACCCGTATGTTTGTGTTCTTGAGAGAGACAGAGAGAGAGAGAGAGAGAGAGAGAGACGTCTCATGTGCTAGAGGTAGCCTTTCTTTCTTTCCTTTATTTTTGTTTTTTTTTTTAATGTTTTGGACAATCTTTCCCTTCTTTTTGGGGAAAATGAATCAGAGGAACATATAGGCAGAGAGATACGCAAAGGAGAGACGCGTTTTCGAGCGTTTATTGGGAAGGTTTCATCAAATTTGGTGAACATGTAAAGAAATCTAATTTTGTATAATCATGTTTATTCTGATGTTAACTTGTATTTGAGTTCTACAGTTTTTTATTAATATTTTTAAAACGTGATATATATTTTTAAAATCACTCTCACTCAAAAAAAATTTAAAAACAAGCCACCAAAATATTTTTAAGAAAACCTATTTTTATAGTGGCTCGTTAGTTCTAGATCTAATTAGTAGATGACTCCTCTAATCCGAGGCCACGAGTTCCCTTTCTCTTTATGTTTCTTGTTTTGTGCTCTTTGTTCTCCTTCTATTTATAATTTATCATTCGAATTCAAAAATAAAATTTGATAGTAAATATTTGCTTTTAAAAAAAAAATTAGCTCCTCAGTATAGGGATTTTAGACTTTGCCATAAATTTAGTTCACGAGTCCAAAAACATATCATTAATTATTTTTTAAGATTATACATGTATTGTATCGAGTATTTTAACATTACTTAATTTTCTTTTGTTATGAATTTTATGATAAATTTTTTTAAAGTGATCTCTTAAAAAATTTGATCTCATCATGCATTCATATGAATAAATGCAATAATATCTACACACATGTCTCAATAGGAATGAAATTATTAATAAAATTCATTCTAATAATAATTGCAACCCGTATCCATATAAATTTTTTTTACAAATAAGATATAGGGTTGCATTTCATAGCACTTGAGGATGTTAATACAAGTTTTATTTGTCAACATAACACACCTTATATAAAATAAAATAAAACAATTATTTGACAATTTATAGAATCTCAATGGATTGTGATAACATGATAACTTTATCATGGGTCACTTAGCATCAGTTCTTATTTATTCCTAATAAGAATTGATATGTATTTGTAATAACACTAATATCTGTGAGGACTGACAACAACTAATAAGATCTAGTACCGTCCACGTAACATGTTGAATAACTTAGATAAAAAAAATTTAAAAAAATTGTACTCAGAGGATTTGATCCCTTCATCTCTTTCACACAAAGAAAAGATGTCTACGACTTAACCAAAACTTGATTTATAGATAAACTCTTTGTTATACCTAATAATAAATTTTATAAATAGAAAATAAAACCACAACAGCCTTTAACACGCCAGTCATGGACTTGTTCTTTATTTCACCTGGTAATCAAACAAACTACACACGTGGTCGAAAAGACGGGGGGCATTATGGGAATGCTAATCACACAGACGTGGGAATTCCTAACTGTTTCATAATCAGAGATCAGGTCAACTGAGTCCTCTCTTATGGGGGCATTTTGAGAATATAATTTTTATCCTCTTAACATTAATTGGGAACAGAAGGGGCATTTTGAGAATCTATGTTCATGAAACAAATATTTTGGGGAAAATCACGTGCATGGACATGTTAACGTGGCTGCTTTTTTTTCTTCCGTTGTCGGTATCTACAGTAAATCGAAATCTGTGACTGATTAGATTTTGTTTTTAATTTGGTCGGGATTTTGAAGGGGTTCCATTGATCGGACGGTCAGCGTTCGCTTGAGTGATATTGGAGGGTCAGATGGTGACACTTTAGCTTTCCGAGATGGCGTAGATATCGGCCGAGATCACGTTGACTGTGGGACCCTATTCTATTATATATTCCTCATTTACTCTTTTTTTTTTTCTTCTTTTGGTAGATTATTTAGGTTCTATATTTTTTTAGTGAATAAGGGTGCGATTATGCATAATAGTGCATTATCAATGAAAGGAATTATAAATTTATAGATTAAATAGAAATTTTAATTTTTTTTTGTTATTTGTGTTTGAATAAATGGGAAAGTGAAATTTAAAAAAAGATAAAGGAATTTGAGTATAAGGAAAACTGTTGGAAAAGAAATTATTTTTCCTTTATTCATATGTCATTTGTACATATAATAGAAAGTGATGGAAATAAAAATGATTGTTTGTGTCTGTTATAGAAAATAATTAAAAATAAAAATTGTTATTTATACCTATTATGAAAAATTACAGAAAATAAAAATACATTGTTTGTGTTATCACAGAAAGTGATAAAAATTAAATGACAAAAATAATATATGTTTTGTTTGATAGCTAATTCAAATATAATATAAAAGTAATCTAAAATTACTTGTCAAATACTTTTAAATATACAATTTTTTAGTCCATGACCAACCCTTCCAAATAAAAAAAAATCCCTCGGTTAACCAAAGTATCACATCATCATAATGTTTTATGGTCATCTATTCTTCTATTCTACTGTTGGAATATCAATCCATCTTCATCATCGTGTCTTATATTACTTTCGTTAGGCTTTCAATTCATTGAAACAAAAAGCACAAATACATGTACCAATCATCCTAGTAACAAAACAAAAATCAAACCAAAATCTAGATATAAGATTTAAATATAAATTTGTTATAAAAAAAAACTTAGGTCTATCCAACAAATAAAATCACAAAAATGGATCTAAGATCCCAATCTTGATAGGTTAAACAAAAAAAAATCTTCAAAAAAAATTCTAGATCCATTCAATAAATAAAAAATATAGATTAATGTTCATCCTTGTTGGTGTGGAGAGATTGTGATTTTTTCACTTTCTTTCCCTCTTCATCATTTAGGATGAGAGAAATTGTTTTTTCAATCCTTATAAAATAAAAAAGTTAAGGAAAAATGTTTTTTTTATTTGACACAAACACTAAATTTTTAGATAATCAAAGAAAATGTTTTTATTTTTTTTCATTTTCACTCATTTTTCATGTGACATGTAGCAGAAACCGTGAAATTTCTCAAAATAATGGTTTTCAAAATGTGAGGTGCAACCTCACATCCAAACGGCCCACAACACAAAGTGAAGATCAATTACACTTGAAATCATGAACCATATCAATAAAAACAAATGGAAGGGTAAATAAAGGACAGCTAAAACCAACTTTCAGTCATCAAAAGAGCCTTTATTAAAATAAAACAAAAAACAAAAAAACGTCCAAAACTTCCCTTGCCCGAACACACAAATTATTTAAAACCCCAACCTCGTCTTCGCGAACTAAAACGCATCGTGTACGTCGCTTAGAATAATCAGACGGTCAGAATCTCCCACCAACGGATCCGCCCGGGCCCACTCGGGAAGTTGGATGGTCGCGGACACGTCGTTGTGACGACGAACAGATCCAACTCGAAATTAAATGGAGGGAAGTCGACAGCGGACGGTCACGATGCGCCAAGTGGGAGTGCCGGTGCGTTTGGAACCGTCGATGGTGGGCACCGACGGGTACACGTACACCCATGTGCGTTGTTATGGCCCCCGCTTGATGCGGACGCGTTGACAACGGGGCAACCAAAAAGACGTTAACGATGGCGTACACTCGATCGCAGAGAGTGAACACCGCGGAGGAGCTCGTCCTCTAATCTCCACCGTCAATTTTTCGATAAAAAAATAGGGTTAAAAATATTTAAATCCTCGCTAACATAAGTAATTTCATATAAGTCATTATCAATGTTGGAGCAAACCACAGACGTATGTCTTAAAAACTCAAAAAAATCCATATATATTCCTGATTTTAACAAAAATTAATCATAACACAACCAAATCTATTGACTTATATCATGAAATGATTAAATTATTTTTAATTTTTTAATCATTTTCAAAGAATACCTTAATAGAAATGAAGAAACATAAAAAATCTTATAGATATAATTTGATTTTTGTATGGACTAATTTATTTTTATGATTGTTTATGGAGACTATAATGTCTACATAATTATATGGTGATAAAATATTCTGTCAAATTGAAATGAAATTTTAACCCAAAGATAATAATTAGGTTTTTGTGAGTTTGCAAGGACTTATGTATCTACCATAACTTTCACAGGAACTTGTATAAGATTACTTATATTTGTAGAGATGTAGGTGACCTTAACCCAAAAAAATAATATGAAAATAAACTCTTACATTAAAAAGAATCATACATAACATATTATGTGTAAAAATTGATTTTGGGAAAAATAAAATTTTTGACAATTAATTAATTCAAAACTCCAATATGTGTTTGAAACAGATTTGGTATGCTTTTAGAGATTTTAAATTTGTAAAAATGACAACTAATCTAAACTCATTTTAATCGAAACTCATGTTAATCGAATTTTCTAGATAACCAAAATAATAAAACAAAAAAATTCAGATTTGTCATAAGAGATTTAGAGAAATCTATCAATATCCTCTCTGGAACATTAATTTAAAAACTGATTAAAATGAAAAACTCATTTTCAAATAAGTTTCCAAACTCCACTTAAGAAACATAAGATACAGTCTTAAAAATCGCTTCCAGGTCATATACACTTTTTTGCAGGTTTATTTTTAAAATATTATAAAAAATCCATCAAAATATATATGACCTTAAGCGAAGAATACATGACATATTTGGATTATTTTTTAGGTGAGATCTATCATTTTCAAGATTGCATTACAGTAGATGACAATTCAAGCTGGATTGTAGTCCACGCTGATGTTTTGCTGGGATCATACATAAAACGAATGGGTTCCAACAGAACACCCTGTAGAGACTTGTCTGAGGTTGGAGAACACACAACAAAAGATAATAAAAACAAGGAGGAAGGGATCATGAATGAAACTGCACAATCAAGAAACCCAAAAGAGAAAAGAAATGCTCTGTATGTTTACAAGCAACAAATGGGGCTTTGAATCCTTATTTCTTTAATTACAATTCTATTCAGGATATGACAAATTGCTGATTGATGAAATAGCACCAACGCCCGCAAATTGCTGAAGAAAAAAGGACAAAGGACAGGTTGTTAGGATTTTGTAATAGACATGAATTTAAACTATATTTACCTATAAAAACTTAATAAATTAGTTTGCCTGTATGGAGAATAGACCACTTATCTTTGCTGACTTTTGGTATGATACATGCATCTTTTTAAAATGGGTTATTTAGTTTCCACTGCTCCTCAAATAGATAAATTATTAAAAACCCTCTTCAAAACACAATATTATTATTAACCCCCTTAAAATGTTATCTGGCTTTGTAAAAAACCCAAATGAATACTTTGTGATAAGAAGCAGTATTGCAACTACCGAATGAAGCATTGTGTAGTTTCTTTTTAGAGTGTAATGCTGAATTTTAAATTTAACTTTTTTTTTTCTTTTGGGGTAATTATGATGGAATATTGTATTTTAAGACTACTGATTTTTTTTACCGAGTGAAACATTCTTCTTGAAGCTTTATTTATGTAAAAAATGAATCTCCACAGCACTATAAAAGTTTTAAGAGGTTGAGAAGGGTATTTAAGACTTTTTTCACTAATGAGGAGGGTAAAACAGTCAATATATATATATGTTGAGATTGAATATTCTCCTAACGTTCTTAGTCTGTTAACTGTTGGGTTTTTTACAAAGCCAGATAACATTTTAAAGGGGCTTATAATAATATTATGTTTTGAAGGGGTTTTTTTAATAAATTTGTCAGTTTTTAGAGGGGTGAAAACTGAATAACTCCTTTTAAATACTAAGTGTATTTAAAGGGTAATTAACACTTTTAACCCTTGAAATTTGAATATTTGTAAAAATAGCCCCGCCCGTCGAATATTAGCAAAAATTAATCCCGGTGAGAGATTATACAAGAGACGGCATATATACATGCCGTCTCCAATGTTGGGAATTTAAAAAAAATCAAGATGTCAGGAAGGGAAAAATGGACAGGAGACGACATGTATATATGCCGTCTCCTGAAAACGGCATATATACATGTCGTCTCCAACTTAGAAGTTTTTTTTTCAATACATCATAAATCCTGCTTTAACAACTTAACTGAAATTCATATATAATTTTCATATATGTTCAATCACTATATTTCATTACATCACTGATTTAGTAGTCAAACCTTCTCAACTTTCTGGGTGAACATTTTTCAAAGACTGGATCATTTTCTGGTGAATTATCAACTACTCATTATTCATGTACGGAACTAATTCGATTTAAGTAACGAATTCGTAGGCTCCTAACAACCTCAAAACAACCTAAAAATAGTAAAAATAACTTTCAACCGTCGATTTGACCTCCAAGACGATTTCAGAACGCTCCGAAAAATGGCGTAATAGCATAGCAACTACTCCTGTAGGGCTCGTCGATATGAACGTGTGGATATATTATAATAGCGATTCTGATCTACGGTTCAAAAGTTATGGCCGTTTGAAGTCACGGTGCTCTCGATCGATCAATTTTCTTCTTTTCGTTTCATTTGATCTCGGCCGTCCATATACTGTCTGGCTATGATGCCTGCATCCTCAACTTTAATTTCAACACGACCATCTTTTACAATAAATGATAAAGCAAAGACATTCTCCACCGTCTGTGCAAAGGATGCTCGATTCAATATAAAACAAACATTCAATGATAAAATTATAAATTGGAGACGGTATATATACATGCCGTCTCCTATAAATGTATTTTTTTTAAGAAAATCGAGATCCCAGGAGGAAAAAATGCACAGGAGACGGCATATACACGCCGCCGTCTTCTGAAAACGGCATATATACATGCCGTTTCCTGTACATTTTCCCCTTCTTGGGGTCTCAGTTTTTTTATAAATACACATTGGAGACAGATTATATATAATCCGTCTCCAGTATAATCTCTCACCGGGGTTAGTTTTTGCTAATATTCGATGGGCGGGGTTATTTTTGCAATTTTTCAAATTTCAGGGGCTAAAAGTGCTAATTGCCCGTATTTAAATAAACTTGAGTGTTTGTAATATAAAAGAGTGCAAGGGGGTGATTAATGCGCCAATTTCTGTACCAATACTTTATGTAGGAGTATTTATTTTACCTGGACCAGTGGATGAATAAAATAGCATAAATCCTAAATTATCACTCAAGTGGATTAGTTAAACCACTGTTTATAATAAAAATATATATTTAATAACAGAGTTTTCTAAAATCTTTGTTATCTGAATGGTAATTGAATACCATTTCAGCTTTACATAATGATTATATAACATTTTACCATTGTCAAAGGGGATCGAAGAGACAAGGTTTCCACTGGTCTACAATGTCACTGCTGTAAAACATAGGCAAAGTCTTGATCATTATAAATTAAAGACCACCTAGGTAGACATAATTATACCTGGCTTCCAAAACTCCTCCATCGACAAAGATGGCTAGCTAACTATGGCCAATCCCACTCGCTAACTTGGCGAGGTGGTGAAGGCACCCTCCCCTTAGGAGAAGTTTAGGGATTGATACTTGCCGTCATCCCAATGGAATGTGAAAAATGTGTTCCTTTGGACTTTGGGGCCGTCATGAATAACCCTTATGGCCTTTCAAACAAACAAAAAAAAGGCTAACAATGGAAAACCGGCCACCACCACCTCAGCATCCGCGACCTTCTCTCTTCCCTCTCCCCTCCCCCTCTCCAACCACCACCCATGCTCCCTTTTGCCCCTCCCCTACCCCTCCCCCCCTCCCTCCCTCTCCCCCTCTCCATGGCCACCTCCACCTCCTTTGCCCGTTGCCTCATTCCCTCCTTGGAATTCTCTCTTCCTCTCTCCGGCTCAACCTCCTCCACCAACTATCCCGACTAGACCTATCAACGGATCATGGGTCGACTCGAATCCAATAAAATGCGTAAAATATCCGATCTAAAGGACTCGAGACTCCATATGGACTCGACCCGAAGGACCTGATCATCCAAACGGGACGGGTCCTGATCTTCCTCGACCCGATCCCATGGACCCCTTGAGCCCGATAATAATTAATAACCCTCTCCCTCCCTCCCCATAACCCAACTCAAATATATACTACCCAACCCAACCCAACCCAAGTGAACCATTACCCAACCCAGGCCCAAGCCCAGGCCCAAGCCCATTGTATCATTAACCCACCCAAACATTACATTGGCCTAACAAAAACCCTAACAAACCTGATTTGAAAAAAACCTAACATTACATTCGGCCTCCTCCCTCTCTCGAGTCTCGACGCCGTAGGTCATCTCCCTCTCTTGACTCTTGACACCAACCCCTCTCTCGACTGAGCCATTCTCCCTCTCTTGACTCTCATTCTCCCTCTCTCGACCCCCGACGTCGTTGCCCGCTGCAGACCATCTCCTCCTCTCCAGCAAAGAATCCCTCCTCCTAATTTTGCCTTATTGTCATTGTGATATGTTTTGGATTGATCCTTCTCTAAGTGTGATATATGCTTTGATTTGTACTATTTAGGTTTAAATTCATGTAATGTTTACGTGAAAAAATCATGTTCATGTTTAGGTTGAAATCTCAAAATGTCTAAACCTAGTCCCATGAATGATGATGTTGTTGAGGTCATTGAGGAGAATTAGGTTTAAAAACTTGACATTTTTGATGTTGGACAGTATACCCGGGATGACCTAGTCCCGGGTTGCCTAGGTTTGCCGGGTCTCACCCAAGACCCGGGTCCATCACACCCAAGCCTGGGTCGAGTCCGGGTCCACCCCAATCTGGCTCGGACCTGACCCGTTGACAGGCCTAACCCCAACATGGCCACCTGGAACGCTGTTCGGGGGGCATCGCACACCCTCGACGGTAATCGGGTGATCATCGTGCTAGAGTCCACGATGGTCCCCAACATTGAAAACACCGACGACGGGATCGCCAGTTGTGAACAACTGCCCATGCTGATCCCTAATAACCCCACGTTGTAGAGGTCTGGCCTATTAAGAATAAGAGTTTAACTGAGTTGTAATGGAATAAGATCAAAATCTTAAATACGATTTAATTGTTAAAATTTAATTTATATGTATTATTTGACTCCCTTGTAATCTCAAGTAAATAAAAACAGAGATGTAAGGTCAATTTGGGATGGTATTTTGGGAGTGTTTGCATTTTCGGCTTTGTGGTAGCGCTGCATTATCTTTACATTTCTATTAAATTTTAGATTTTCTACCTCGATCACGACAAGAGAGGCGTGAACGCGACGGAGCCGATATCATCGACGCTACCGAAGTTAAGATACCCGGAGACAGTACCAGAGACCTGTAGTCGTGTCCGAGACCGAGAAGACCTGCAGAACCAAAGGTGAAGTCCTGGAACACGTCATCCGGTGTCAGAGTGAGCGTCTCCGTCGCCAGGTTTCCCTTGGTGGTGGAGCAGTCGCCATACCCGACAGAGTACATGCAACTGGAGGCAGAGCAGACGGTGTCACTGGATTGGGTGCATTGGGTCGCACCACAGGCGATGTTGGCGGAGGATGTCGGCTGGCGTTTGGTGGGCTGTCAATTGTCATCTTCGGGAAGGGGGGGGGGGGGCAAGGGCCGTGGCGGTGGGCCTGAAGACAAGGTACAACAAATTAGATTGTATTAACAAATATGAGACTTGGATTTTGAATTTCCACGGACCTTTGGAAGTGGAGCAGTTTGTGGATGGTAGAAGAGAATCCGCTTGGATTATGTGGTACTGTTTCATTGCATGACCACCGTAGACAACATCAGAGAAGAAACAGAGAAGCAGTATTAAAGGGACGAGCGGGCGAGTGAAGGAGAGGAATTGAGAAGCAGCCATGTCTGTTCGATGCATTGAATGGTAGAGGAGAGCCTTTTATATAGAAATCTTGGTGGGGTCTAACAAAGACATTATTATACATGTAAAGGCAGATTTATCAACTTTGAACTAGGCTGATTATAAATGCAGAATAACTTTATGACTTGGAATTCTTCTATCTGTTGACCCTGAAGATTTTTTTGACTCGGGGAGCTTTCTTTCTACTCCAGTTCTCCATTCCACCCCCAAATTTTTTTTGAGGTGAGATGGAGAGCCAGGGGAAAAGAGGGGGGAGGGAAGAGAGAGAAAGTGAGGGAATAAAGGATCCACTCAGAGGAGTGCAACCAGATAAAATGAGAGGGACAGGTTATCTGGTGAACAAGAAAATGAGTGTGTGTGGAGGAATTTAGTTAGGAGGTGAACACAAGAGGGAGGTAAGAATAAGGGTGAGGTAGAGCTTAAACATAAAACATACTAATAAAAAAGGGGGTTTAAATCAAGCAAACTTAATCTAGTTATGAAACCAAGAAATCATGCATTAAAGAGGGTTAAAGCTTAATCATAATTAACAAACAACTAAAATAAAATTTCTTCCATGCAGATAAAATGGAATAGAGTGACACAAATGAAACAATTCTGATCCACTCAAAGCATTCTTTCTTATCTTTATGGGATAGAGACTTTTAGTGATTTGTGCATGAGAATTTCTGTGACAGACATCACATTGATATTAAAGAAGATTGATTAATGGAGTTCGAGGAATGCGTCTTACCATCTTCACTCTGGATTCGACAAAAGTTCCTCGATCCATCCAGATCAGATTCCGAGGAGAATGTCAACTCCTTCAATTGACGTCGTCAATGAGAAATCAGTGATAAGAAGCCATTTCTCATCTTTGGGTCGATCTCGTGTAAAAAAATGGTGGATATGTGAAGTATAGGGAAGGGAAAACCTTCGGCAAAATCTTTTCATATTCCGACGGCAAAAGGATGATTATCTAACCTCCTTAATGGATATTCATTTAAAATGATATAAATGAATAGTCATGTGTTTAAATTTAATTCAGTTTGATTAATTCGATTTTTTGTGAAATAAAACCCAAACCAATGTAGATCAGTTTATTAATTTTTCAATTCATACCTAAACCAAATCAAACCATAAAACTATGAACCCAAACCCAAAAAAATATGTTTAGATCAGTTTGGATTTGTTTAACAGACCAAAGTTGCTAGTTACACTCGAGTTGAGTTTGGATCTGATGTTGAAATGTTAAAATTCATACAATCTCGTGTTTCAAATTCTTCAGCTTTTGAAAAATGTTGTTTTATTAGTTTTAACCACAAGATATTTTGATAAAAAAAAGAGGAGATGATAGTTTGAAAAGTTAAAACAATGAAATTGTATTTGCATCCGAGTTTGAGAATTTTTAATTTTTTCAAACACAGATTCCACTTAAACGTAGATATAAACATGGCCTCAATCACATTTCAATCATATATATCTAGTAATATTAAACATTAAATTTTTTCTTACACTTATTAAAAACGAGTTCATTCAACTCGAAATTGAAAATATATACTTTTTATAAAAGCACATATACCTTATTAGACAATATTTATTATTTTAAAAAAATAAAAAATATATATGATTTGTAATTTGAACCGTATATAAAGACTGAGTATAATATTTTTCATAAAACAAATAAAAATGGGGAAAATATAAGCAACAGATTAAAGTGTAACCGGGATATATGATGGTCCACATGCCATAACGCATGATTCACTCTTCTATTATTACAATAACAAAACATTGAGCCCTCGTTTGGATGCTAGATAAGCCCTGGATAACTCCGAATAACCCCGGATAAAATTTGAGCCCCGTTTGGAAAGCCCAGATAACCCCGGATAAAGTGTGCTAGAATAAACTAGTATAAAGTGGTATATGGATTCCAATCAACCCCTATAATAAAAGTTATCCTATGTTATTCTATCCAAAGAATAAGTGGGCCCACTGTCAAATCAACTGTCACCACCTCTTATAAATCACCTATCAAATCAACTATCATTACTTTTTTACCTTTTATAAATTCTTATCTATACTTTATTCACATTTTACCCAAACAATAAAACATTTATTTTTACGATTCCCAACGAGAATAATTCAAAACAGAACCAAACACAAAATCACTTTATCCTTATTTATACTCACTTATACTCGGATAAATAAATACCCAAGAATAAATCTTATTCTGTATCAAACGGGGCTGAAGATAAGCAGATGCAAGTAACTGTGGTGAACTTACATATGTCATGATGATGTTATAAAACCATATCATAAATAGCAGGATCGACTTATATGTATATATATATATTATAAGAATGGTTTATCAATTCATGTCGCAACCTTGCACGCGATGACAATCAGGTGCAAGCCCCGGGACGGAAACCGATCCTCCCCTTCACGACGTCGAACACAACCTCCGCCCTCTTTTGCTGCGTGTTCCCTATGATCACAACATCCGTCGCCGCCTCGGTCGCCACGAACGCCAGACACATCTGCGAAACACCGGACTCGGCGAAGAGTATGCCCGTCTCATCCACTTCAAGGTCAACTCCCCCTTTGAAGTGCAGCGTCACCGACGGCAACTTTATGTCCTTCCCGACGTATTTACTAAAATCGTAGCACGTGTCGAACATAGCATCCCCCGGAGCCTCTGGGTACCCCGACATGGCCGCCCGGAACGCCGTTCGGAGGGCATTGTACGCCCTCTGCGGTAATTGGGTGATCACCGTGCCGGAGTCCACGATGGTGCCGACCTTCGAAAACACTGATGGCGGGATCCTCAGTCGTTGACCGCACACGCTGATCCCTAACAGACCCACGTTGTAGAGGTCCGGCCTATCAGGAATAAGAGTTTAACTGAGCTATATTGTGATAAGATCAAATATTAAATATGATTTAGTTGTTAAAATTTGTATCCATCCAAACTTTAGTTATTAGGCCTTGTAAATAGATCTCTTGTAATCTTTTTATTTTGACGAAGAAATACATTGAAAGACATTTTTTTAGCCACATAGACGCCATATATATATCTCCAATGCTATAAAAAAAAAGTTAACATTGACCCGTCACTCGTATTACTTTTATTTAGCCCCCCCGTGTTACTTATGCTAATATTCGATTTCTGGACGTTATTTTTGCTGATAAGCCTTATATTTATATTAAATTTTAGATTTTCTACCTCGGTCGCGACAACAGAGGCAACGCGATGGAGCCAATACGAGACCGAGAAGACCTGCCGAAGGCAAGGTACCCGGTCAAGCTGGGCGAGGAGGGGATACAGTATGAGAACACCCCACCGAACTTGGCGGACGTCTGTTGCACCAGAGACATGTCGTCGCGTGCGAGACCGAGAATGCCTGCAGAGCCACTTAAAAACACCCGTGTTGTCCTCGCCGCACCCAAAGGTGAAATCCTGGAACACATCGTCCGGCGTCAGAGTGAGCGTCTCCGTCGCCAGGTTTCCCTTGGTGATGGAGCCGTCGCCATACCTGACATAGTACATGCAATTGGAGGCAGAGCAGCCGGTACCTCTGGATTGGGTGCATTGGGTGGCGCCACAGGCGATGTTGGCGTAGGACGACGAGGCGGAGGGGTCGAAGATGGGGTCAATCTGGGAGTAGCAGGATATGCACGGCTTGCACTGGATCCAGCAACGGCTGCTACCGGTGTCGAAGTCAACCGTGAATTTGCGCGCGGGAGTGCCGTATCCAACGGTCACGACGTAGTTGCTATCGTCCATCGGGCCACCAGTGGCTGGGATTTGGGCCACCGGTCGGGGATTCTTGCGATGGAGGAACTCGACTCGTGCGCGGTCACGGCGGAGGATGTCGGCTGGGGTCGGGTGGGCCGTCATCTTCGGGAAGGGGGAGCAAGGGCCGTGACGGTGGGATATGTGTAGAGTCGAGGCTCTTGGTGGACCTGAAGACAAGGTACAGCAGATTATATTATACGGTAATTAACAAAAATAACATTATGAAAGGTGCATGATATCTTGAAAAAAAATTCAAAGTGCATGATATCTTGAAAAAAAATTCAAAAGTAAGTGTTAAACAGCTCAATTTTTAAACCACATGTAGAGAATTTTTTTTTTTTTTGGAAAAATCCATGTAACCCTCTGTAATCTAGCCTAAATCCATATAACCCCCTGCATAAATTTATCGCCGTTAACTCAACTGACGGAAGACGGACGGAGGGGGTTATATGGATTTTGTGATCTGATTACAAGGGGATTATATGGATATATGAAGATTGCAGGGGGTTATATGGATTTAGGCCAGGGGTTATATGGATTTTTCCCTTTTAAAAATATTAGCACAAATAAACCCACCTCTTGAATAGTTGGAAAAAAGTAACATTACCACTGCACGTAATCAGTTTTTTTATTTTTATTTTTTTTCGATATCATCTCTATTATACTTGATCACAAAAATTTAAATTTTAAAATGTAACATAATCTTAATACATGGATCACATCTCCTTTTTAAAAAGTGTGATATACATCATGCATCCATATAAAAAAAAATCAAAAAATCAATCAACGTTAACGTGGCAGCAATGACAATATCAAAGATTAGTTTAGTTTATGCTAATATTAAAAAATTGGGGGGAGGTAAGAATAAGTAAGACTAAGGGTGAGGGAATTTAAACATAAAGCACACTGTTACATTCAGGGAGATAATATGAATTTTCTCTCTCAAAGGCTAAGGCTTCGTTTGGTAACGAGTTTGGGCGGATTCCGCTTTTTGAAAAGCTAAAATCTCAAAATCGTGCAGCCAAACAGGTTGGATTCCGGCAACATCAAAAGCTGGATTCCTTTTAATTTCTCTCTCGAAATCCGTGTTTTTAAAATCTCAAAAAGAACGCTTTTTGGTCGGAATCGATTTTTTGAATTGAAAATCAATTTTTTCTACCAAACATTAAACTCCTTTCAAATATTGATTCCTGAATTAAAAAAAAAGCATCCCAAAAAAGTCAAGGTCTAAAATAATCTTAAAAAACAGTTTTATTCCAAAATCTACTTTTCAATCTGTGTTTCCAAACGGAGCCTAAGCCTTTTATATATACAAGTGCATAAGAGTTACGCATATAATATGCAACGTATAAAATGACATAACACATATAATCTAACAGCCATTTCAAACTCATGGTGAATCATATGAAATGAGTTTGCAAATGAGAAACTAGAATCAAAGACCTGAATGTGATTTCGTGAAGAAGTCGATAAGTTACTCAACAGAGAAAATATGTGGAAGTGAAAACGTCTTTGTAAAAATAGGTTGATGAATGAAGTGACAATCAATCTCAATGTGTTTGATCATCTCGTTGAAAATCGGATTGCTAGCAATCTGAATAGTAGATCTTATCACAGTGAAGGGGAGTAGAACTGGTCATATAAATTCTTAGATCCACTAAGACATGTCTAAAATGAACAGTCTCTTTGATGATGATAGTCATGACTCGATACTCAACCTTAATCCTGAATAATGAAACAACCTCCTGATTTTTGTTGGGCCAAGAGTGATAAAATTCTAAATTTTCTTTTTTTTTTCGGATTTTAAGATGGAGGCTCTAATATCATGTTATAATCAGAGAGAGAGAGAGAGAGAGAGAAAGAGAATATGAATCTTTGTATTCCTCTTATCGTCTAAACACTTTATATATACAAGTGCATAGAAGTTACATGTGTGATACACAACGTATGTAATGACATAATACATGTAATCTAACACACTAATGAAAAATGGGGTTTAAATCAAGCAAACTTAATCTACTTATGAAACCAAGCAATCATGCATTAAATAGGATTAAAACTTAATCATAATTAACAAACAACTAAATAAAATTTCATCGATGCAGATAAAATCGAATAGAGTGGCACAAATGAAATAATTCTCGTCCACTCAAAATTTTCTTTCTTGTCATTGTCGGATAGAGACTTTAGTGATTCGAGTGGCACAAATAAAACAATTCTCGTCCACTCAAAACATTCTTATCACACTCAATGTGTTTGATCATTTTGTTGAAAATCGGATTGCTAGCAATCTGAATAGTAGATCTTATCACAGTGAAGGGGAGTAGAACCGGTCATATAAATTCTTAGATCCACTAAGACATGTCTAAAATGAACAGTCTCTTTGATGATGATAGTCATGACTCGATACTCAACCTCAATCCTGAATAATAAAACAACCTCCTGATTTTTGATGCGTCAAGAGTGATAAAATTCTAATTTTTTTTTTTGGGGATTTTAAGGTGGAGGTTCTAATATCATGTTATAATCAGAGAGAGAGAGAAAGAGAATATGAATCTTTGTATTCCTCTTATCGTCTAAACACTTTATATATACAAGTGCATAGAAGTTACATGTGTGATACACAACGTATGTAATGACATAATACATGTAATCTAACACACTAATGAAAAATGGGGTTTAAATCAAGCAAACTTAATCTACTTATGAAACCAAGCAATCATGCATTAAATAGGATTAAAACTTAATCATAATTAACAAACAACTAAATAAAATTTCATCGATGCAGATAAAATCGAATAGAGTGGCACAAATGAAATAATTCTGGTCCACTCAAAATTTTCTTTCTTGTCATTGTCGGATAGAGACTTTAGAGATTCGAGTGGCACAAATGAAACAATTCTGGTCCACTCAAAACATTCTTTCTTATTATGGGATGGAGACTATAGTTGTGCATTACAGTTTCTTTCTTATTATGGGATAGAGATTTTAGTGGTGCATTAGAGTTTCTTTCACAGACATCACATTAATATTAAAGAAGATTAACTAATCGAGTATTTGAGGATTGCGTTTTACCATCTTTACTCTGGATGCAACAATTGTTCCTTGATCCATCCAGATCAGATTCCAAAGAGAATGTCAACTCCTTCAATTGATGTCATCAATTTGAAATCAGTGATAAGAAGCAATTTCTCATCTTTTGGTCGATCTCATGTAAAAAAATGGTGGATATATGGAGCATAGGGAAGGGAAAACCTTCGGCAAAATCTTTTCACATTCCTATGGCAAAAGGATGATGATCTAACCTCCCGACTAGATCTTATCCAAGGATCTTCAACAAGTCTTTCTTGGGATAAAATCGCCAAAACCACGGATCATGATATTCACAACCTGTAACGTCCCGCATTTACCTAACCGCTTATCAGACGGTAAATGGGTCGCTACTAAACTTAATCCAAACACAAGACCAAAATTTGTACCTTTTTTTTAAACAATACTAATATAATAAAAACTGAAAGTGATAGAACATAAAAACAATTTCCAAAAGTTATAAACCACCAACGGTCTTACAAAATATCAGAGTCTGATATAAACAAAATACTAGAATGAAAAGACACACTAAACCATCCCTGTGGGAGCCATCTAAACTAAAAAAGATCCAAATAGTCGGCTGCGACTATTATTTATTCTCCAAATATTGCTACCTTAAGATCCTTGGAACGTATGAAATGTTCAAACTTTGCCTTGGTCCCCAGAAGATGAACTACCTGGTTATAAAACAACCAGCCAATTGGAATATGGTGAGTGTTTAACTCAGTGAATAGACTCACAGAAATATTACTCCATATGACAGTTATACATATAAAAATAAAGTTATGCTGAAAATGAGGATTTCCTTTAATAAATTTAAAATCATGAACACAAAAATATTTTTATGCAATCACGTGGGCCCAAATCCTTGTCCCACGTAATAGAAATCATGCAGCTTAAATGGTGTGATTGGATATGATTCTCAATCGGAAGAATCGTTCCCCCAAAACAGGTGTGCAAAGCCCCAAACGACTAAATCGCTCAAAAAGCTCCCTCGAGGCGACGTCGAATTTAGAAGACGCTGATGGGTCGCCGCTGCCATCACTACGAGAACACCAGCACAGGATGCCCCGGTTGCTGCAGATGCCAAACAAAGGAATCCACCGTTGCAAGGGATGCTTTACCACACCCCTCACCGATCTTGGGACTCTTCGAGTCCTAGACCTTCCTCCCCAAAGGCGAAATACAACGGGGGGATTATTCCTTAAATATGCTATGATGTGCATCTTAATAAAAAAATATCCTAGGACTAGGTTTGTCTCCACTAGTCCTAAATTTTTCCAAAAATCTCAAAAATGATAATCATAAATCCAAATACTATTTTAAAAAATATAAGCATAAAAAAATGTATTATAATAATTCTTGAAACATGGATAGCACAATTCATGCTATTTTAAATGACATGATGAATGAATTAAATCATGCAACTTTATTCAATAAAGATGAAATTTGAACAATATGTATAACAACGCAATCATGCATAGTCATCGTAATAATATAAATGTATGAATAACATATAATATCGCTCAAAAGGATTAATATATCAAAACTCTAACTTGATCCAAAAACTCAAAATCCCATAAAATAAAAATATATTTAATCTTTAAAAATAAATCGAAACCCTAATTTTATCTTTAAAATAAGAATAAAAATAAAAACTTAACAACCTAAACATAAATCCAATATCTCTAATAAATAACAATAATTTAGAAGAAATAAAATAAAAAAATAAGAAGAATACCTCTTTCTCTCTCTCTCTCTCTCTCTTCTGAATTGGACACACAGCCGCACATTTTTTTTTTCACCCTAACTTATATATAGACATGAGAAGCCCTAATTAAACCAAAGTGTGCACTGTTCACGTGCAATTATTCCATCCATGCATATGGGCCATAGTTGGTTCATAATAAGGCCCATCACGGCCTAAATAAACTCATGCCCATTTACACACACCCACCTAATAATTTTTATCTAATCTAATATCCTAAGTATAAAAAAATAATAATAGTAATTAGATATTAAAATTTGATTGAAATACAATTATGTATACCATGCATATTTAATTTTTTTAAAATAAATAAAATAAAATAAAATTTTAATTTTTAAAAAAATGCAATCGTCACACAACCTGAAGGAGCATGTATAACATATATACATGCGGGCTTTAACCACCCAACATAACATGCAAACCAACACTATTCTATATCATTTCACCCAAATTTCATTTATGCACATGTTATTAAAGTGTAGGAAGAAATTGAAGTAGGATATAATCCTTCCCTATACAGATTTGTGAAGTTCATAACATAATTATTCATTGACAACAAAAACGTATCAACCCCACCAGGTGACAGATAAATGCTAATGGAGCACCGATTAGGTGACAGATCGCATCGGACGGTCGGGTGCGATTCACGTCGACCGTTGAATGCGATGGACATGCGATTCACCGATTAGGTGACACCTCATCGCGGTCGAATGCTAATGTGAGGTATTATGACAAAAAGAAGTCTGTAAATTTTGTAATTTACGAAAACAAGAAAGAAGGGGGTTAATATCTACATCTTCATCTAAATCTAACTATAAATCTACGAAGAGAGATCTCAATTCAATTTTATGCTCGGAAACCTCAAAGACCCAAACCAAATATATTGCGCTAGTGAGACCTCCATCCCTATTTTGGTCTTCCACGAACCGGGTAACATTAAAATCCTCCACAACACACCAAGGGGAATCCCAAACATGCTAAACCTCACTTAATTCCTCCCACAAAACTTCGTGTAAGAAGTAGTCGTTCACAACTGACAAGACCATCCACTTTCGGCCGCTCTCTCTGTTTTGAAGAACTGAAAGACAGTAGACACCAATCCGAACCTCCTGCTTGCACCAGACACAGCCAGCCATGCAACAGGAATACCACCCAACGGCCCAATCACCGGTTTGAACACCATAGAATCAATCATCCCTCCACCACAGCTTTGAAGAACCCCCAAAAATACATGTAGAGTCTCACAATTTAAAGACATAAAACAGTAGTGGTTTTTCCTTATAGGAGATTCGAAATAGGTGAACATACCCTTGTTTCGTTCGAGAATTTAATTATTATAAGATTTATGACTATTCTAGTATAAATAAAGATACAATGATTTTGTATTTAGTTGTGTTTTGAATTATTCTAATAGAGAAACATAATAATAAAATTTTTGTTGTTTGGATAAAATATGAATTAAGTGTGGATAAAGATTTATAAAAGGTAAAAAATAATGACAGTTGATTTATAAAAGGTGATGACAGTTGATATAACAATGGACCAGTATATTCTTCAGATTTAAATAACTTGGAATTACTTAATTCTAAAGGATGGGTAAAATTAATATGTCAATTTATACTAGTTAATTCCAGCATACAGATTCACATATTACAGTGATCTAAACATCCATAATAAGGTTGTTCCAACTAATTTCAATTTATTCTAGATTTATTCTCAAACCAAATATTAGACTTATTTGACAAGAGATGGGGAGATCAAGGAGTACAGAACCATTGTTGAAGATACTATAGTTGAACAGCCATATCAAGATTCACCTCCTCAAAACTAGTCCATTGTTTCACACTCCCTCCCTACAATAACAACAAAACCAAACCATCAATTCAAGAAATACCCACACAACCCTTCCTTCCCCGATTAAAATTTTAAACTCTAAAGTCACACACACCAATCAGATTAAGAACCAAATTTGCCAGCCATCACAGCCTTGATCAAACACTCACCCCCCGGGTTGGTAATTCACCAGCACTATCTGAACCAATCAAGAACCACAATGGACATTCAGAAGTTGAGTCAATGCAATAACACAAAATAAATTAATCAGTACCTGACCCAAATTACCCATAAGTTTGAGAGATGTCGGACGCCTTTCATGGCCAGGGTCGATCCAACAACGGAGGGGCTCCGGATGCCTGAATCTGAGGAGGGGAGAGGGGGGTTCGGAAATCCTAGAGGTTTGAGACTTTGTGAAACCCGAGAGAGAGAGAGAGAGAGAGAGAGAGGAAAATGCGGATGGATCGGAGGGAGGAGTGGTATCCGACGCGACTGCATCGACATAGATTGTTATTCTCCACTCCGGAGATGGTGGAGAGACCGAGATGGAAGCGGAGGTGGGACTGGTTAGGTAGAGGGGAAGTGGCACTTCAAGAAAAATTGGGTTATTAGTACCAACTTTTCTCCATGAAATTATTTCATTAAGAAAAATCTTTTGTTGCGGAAATATAAATTTTTGTTACGTAATATTTCACAGCTAAAGCTTAAATTTCTTATAGTGTGAGGTCCAGTGATCTGCTGGAACCCGTAAGGAAATGCACCCCCAAGAAAAGTTTGATTCTCTGGTTATGTTTGGATAGAGAAATAAGGTATTCTGAGTTTATGACTATTCTAGTATAAATAAGGATAAATTATTATTTTTTGTTCTGTTTTGAATTATTTTAGTTAGGAAACGTAATAATAAATTTTTTGTTGTTTAAATAAAATGTGAATAAGGTATCGATAAATACTTATAAAAGGTAAAAAAATGATAACAATTGATTTGACATGTGATTTATAAGAGATGATAACTGTTGATTTGACAATGAACCCACGTATTTTTTTGAGTTAAATAACCTGGAATAATTTAATTTAAAGGGTTAGCTGAAATCCATATACGTATATTAGTTAATTCTGGCATACATATTTATTTATTCCAGTCTTCTAGACATCCATTTTGAGATTATTTTGACTAATTCTCACTTATTTTGAACTCTATTCTTGAATCAAATGGGGTTAGAGTTAGTACACTCCATCCATTTTATTACGGGATTGTAATTTTTTATTATTTTAAAAAATATACTAATATATCTTAATGTATACTTTAATTCATATTCTTATATTATTAATATATTTACTTCAATGAATGTTATTTTTTATATAAAAAAAAATACATGTATAGAGTGTTTATTTTTTATATAAAAAAAATACATGTATAGAGTGTTGACGGAGGTGCGGGCATGCAAGATCATACATATCGTTTTCGATCTTTAATTTGATTTTTTACCCCCTTTCAATATGACATAGATTGTTATAATACGATAAATAACTATCAAGACATTTTTTAAGTGACCCTTAATTACATTTATAATTAGGATTTTTTATTTTTAATTCCTCGTAAACCATATGATTTAGCGATCGATTCTTCACTTTTTCGTATTTTGATTGTAGTTTTCAGATTTAAAAAATATGTTCTTTTTTAATCTCTCCCCTTATAATTATATATTAATAAAGCAAATACAACCGATGAAAATATAACCAACACATTAAAGTGTAACCGGAATGATGGTCTACATGCCATGACACATGATTTTATTATTTCAATAACAAAATATTGAAGATGGGTGCGATTTGTAGTAGCACTAAAATCTTGAAGATAATCAGATGCAGGTAACTGTGGTGAACTACATATGACATGATGTTATAACTTAGGACAGTATAACACCATTATTATAAATAGATCGATTTATTATAACCTTGCATGGGATGATAATCAGGTGCAAGCCCCGGGACGGAAGCCGAGCCTCCCCGCTCCGACATCATACACAACCTCCACAGTCTTCTGCTGCGTGTTCCCTATGATCCCAACACCCGTCGCTGCCGCGAACGCCAGGCACGAAACACCGGACTCGGTGAAGAGTATGCCCGATTTATCCACCTCAAGGTCCGCTCCCCCGTCGAAATGCAGGGTCACCGTCGGCACGGTATCGTAGTTGCTCACGTCATAACACGTGTCGAACAGACTATTACCCGGCGCCGTTGGATACTTCGACATCCCCGCCTGGAACGCCGATCGGAGGGCATCGTATGCCCCCGACGGCAATCGGGTGATCACCGTGCCGGAGTCCACGATGGTCCCCGCCGTCGAAAACACCGACGGTGGGATCCCTAGGTTTTGACCGTTCACGCTGATCCCCGACAGACCCACGTTGTAGAGGTCCTGCGTCGGTTGCGACAAGAGAGGTGTGGACGTGGTGGAGTCATCGGCGCTGCCAAAGGTCAGGAACCCGGTCGAGCTGCGCGAGGAGGGGAGACAGTACGAGAATACCCAGCCGAACGTGGCGGACGTCTGTTGCACCAGAGACCCGTACCCGCGTCCGAGACCGAGAAGACCCGCAGATCCACGGAAGGGGCCCTCATTGTCCTCGCCGCACCCAAAGGCAAAGTCCTGGAAATAGTGTAAGCATATCAATTATCCAAAAAAATATTTTATGAAATTTATATTAAAAAATCTGTTCCGATCAACCGATCAAATACATATATTAGATTTTTGAATTTTGAATCATATTATATATTTAATTGTTTTTTTGGATATTTTGGATAATTATATGAATCTAGATCGATTACTTTTTTGAAGGATAATGTTACATCTAATCCATTTTCAGTTTTAATTTCAGTTTATATGTGTTTTGAATTTTTAAAAATAGTATACATCATCTAATGAAATATATAATTTTATAAAAAATAAACTATATATTTCAATGAATTTCATGAATGCATTTATAAAAAATATAAAAAAATTATTTCAAAACATATACCTGGTTAACGTGAGCATATGCATCATTAATTTCCTATTAGCGCATAAGTTGAAATTGAGGCTAAAAATAGATGTGGGAGTAACAACGATCTTTTTTTGAATATTCAGTTCGTATCTGCTTCCTTGAAATGCTTACCGTGAACACGTCATCCGGTGTCAGAGTGAGTGTCTCCGTCGCCAGGTTTCCCTTGGTGGTGGAGCCGTCGACATACGGGACAGAGTACGCGCAACCGGAGGCGGAGCAGTTGGTGTCACTGGATTGGGTGCATTGGGTGGCGCCACAGGCGATGTTGGCGTAGGACGATGAGGCGGAGGGGTCGAAGATGGGGTCTTGCTGGGTGTAGCAGGACGTGCAAGGCTTGCACTGGATCCAGGATCGGCTGCTACCGGTGTCGAAGTTGACGGTGAATTCGCGCACGGGAGTGCCGTATCCGACGGTCACGACGTAGTTGTCATCGCCCATCGGGCCGCCAGTGGCTGGGAGTTTGGCCACACCGGAATCGGAATCGGAATCGGACGACGACTCCGGTCGGGAACGCTTGCGTTGGAGGAACGCGAGTCGGGTGCGGTCGTGGCAGAGGATGTCGGCTGGCGTCGGAGGGGTTGCGGTCGTAGTCGAGAAGGGGGAGCACGGCCCGTGGCGGTGGGTTATTTGTAGGGTCGAGGCTCTTTGTGGATCTGAACAGAGATCAAGTAATTGATGCCTTTTCCTTATTCTAGGATGCGTTTGACAAATAATTTTTTTGAAATATAAGCTTTTTAAAGAGCTAAAAATTGTTATCAAAGTTTACTTAGATCATCATTAAAATTAGATTTTGTTAAATGATTGTGTCTTAAAAATTTATGTTTCATAAAACAATAATTATTATTACATTATTACAAATAGTGGATAAAATAACTAAAATTTAAAATCTATTTTTCAAACTGTGTTTGTTTCTAAACGTACTCTTATCTTTATTTAATGCAATTATTGAATGTTTTTATTTTTTATTTTATTATAAGTGAATCTATGCTTCCATTGCATGAAGGGTAATTTTCACGTATAAATCCAATTTTTTGAATATTTACAAAATAGTCCTGATTGTTGAATATTAAAAAAGAAAAATAACATTTGACTTGGTCAGCACTTATTGATTTTCTTGTTTTTATTTATTAAAAGTTACGTGATATATAAATCATGCCTTCATCTAATTTTTTTTCAAAATAACTTAAAAAACCACCTCCATTTTTTAAAGACCCCTTTTCAACCTGGGCATAATCCAAAATATGATAAAGTCAACCCACTTAAAACTCATGTATCTATATAACTAATAAGTAAATATAACTAAAGTACATATAACCAATTAGAGAGGAAAACATTATAAAATATTCAAAACAAATAAAATTTTAAATAGGATAAAAAAGAAAATAGATCTACATATTATCCGGTTGTGACTCTTTGCATAATCTAACTGCTATTATGTGTGTGTTTTGAAAAAAAAATGATATATAAGGCATTCTTTTCTAAGTACCCTAAAATTTATTAAAATTTTGTTTTATAGTTTAAGATTTAATATTAACTAAATTAAAAATATTCAAAATATAGAGTTCAGTTATATATAAATGTATAAAATCTAATTACCCATTTAAAATATTAAGATAAGATTAAAAGAAGAAATATTGGTTTTACTTTTGGAAAATAATGAACATTAATTAATAAATTTGTTAGAGGGTAAAAATATAAAATTGTGTTACATAAACTTGAAAACTCTTTTAAGTTAGTATATAGATATTGCAGATGTTATTTTTTTTATACGAGAGATGTGATTGGTAAATCATGCCTCCTTATGATCTATTTTTTACGATATATTTGTTATCATATTTAAAATAAAATATTTAAATATTTTTTTCTATCATAATCACTATAAGAAATTCGAGCATTAGCTACGAATCTTTAGCTGTGAAATTAAATTTCGTGGCTAAAAGTGACTTTTACCTGCGAATAATAGTTTTAATTTCCTCTACGGAATAGAATGCCGTGGCAAATGGTGTATCATTTAGCTGCGAAATATAATTTTCGTAGCAATAGCTATCACCTTTAGCTGCGAAAACCATTTCGCAGCAAAAGATTTGATTTTGCACCAAATGCAGCAAAACACAGCCTTTTAGCTACGAAAAATTGACCTTTTACTGCGAAATTTGTTTCGTTGCAAAATATTTAAGAATTTTCAAAAGATTTAATTTGTTATGAAATTAAAATACACTGCATCACTATTGGACTGAGATCCTTTTGACTATAAATTATTTCTATAATTTGGTTTCAAACATAAATAATAAAATTAAAATATTATTTGTTATATTAGACAAAGAATATGATCATTTTTTATATTTGATATAATTTATTTAGGTATGTATAAACAGAAAGAATGGATAAGAATTAGTATATTTGATATAGATGTATACTTTATTTTTCATAGTAGTTAATTATCAAATTAGATGATTTGATATATTAATTATATTTGTAATTAAATATTCGAAAGAACATTTCAATTTGGATCATGCATGTACTTGATGAACTCCTTTCCAGATGATATTATGTAATTGATTGAAGTTTGTTGATATCAAAGTTCAGTATATTCATTTTGACGTTACATACAATTTATTTATTCTTGTTTTTAATGAGCCCAATGTCACCTTAGATATATTAGTTATCATTATATATAATGTGTATCTATTAGTAGCAAGCACAAACAATATATAACAAATATTTATATAAAGCTAAACCCAAAGCCCAAACCAAATTTTTATTTATTTATTGGTAATTGTGATTTGTATTTTTTTAATTGGGGAAATGTATAGAGAATCAAAACAAAAGCATACTTTATTTAGGAGATTGTACCAAAACAGTAGAGAATCAAAACATGTTTTGTTTGTGAATAAAATGGTGAATATCGGAAAAATAAATATCTTATATTAAATTACCTTTCAGTGATTGGTGTTTATTCCAAACAAATAAACACCGATCGTTGAACCGATCAGTGTTTTGTTATGAATTTTATATTAAATTACCTTTCAGAGGACGAGGTGCACTTCAATGGACTAGGTTTTCATGATAATTCATGTAATTGTATTTCTGGAAAATGTGCTCTTCTGATTTGGACACAAAAGTCATGATTCAGACTTTTCATTAAAATCTTAATTGCAGTACTATCACAACAATGTCAACAATATACCGTAGAAGAAAATTCATATGCAACCATTTGTAGACAAACAAACATCATTAATTTATTAAAAAAGACTATAGAAAGCCATACAATTTTAATAATACAAGAAAACCATGTTCCGAGATTTCAATATTGATTATGTGGGGTCCATTGATTATTTTTATAAAATTTAAAACACATATAAATTAGAATTGAAACTGAAATTGAAGTCCTAAAAAAAAAAAAAATGACAGACCCTACTCGACTCTTTTTGAAAAAAAAAAAACCCCCAAAAAATTGATGCCATATTGAGTTTGAAATCCCTAAAATCCCTAAAACTCAAATAACCCGCCACACACACTCTCTCTCTCCAAACAACCTTCATCCAAAATACGGAGAGCTCACAAAACTGCATCAAGTGGAGTCACGCAGATCACCATCGCCTCAGCCTCGCCGCCTCCTCAGTCTCTCCGCCTTGCCGCCTCCATTCCTCTGCCTCGCCACCTTCGCCGAACAACCTCACCGCGGGGAGTATCAGAAAGAATGGTTACATTGAAAGGCCTCTCTCTCTCTCTCTCTCTCTCTCTCTCTCTCTCGATCTATATCTACTTCTTCTCTTCCTTGATTGTGTTTTTGATCTGATGTTTTTTTAGTGTTTTTTTATCTGAATTTTTTTTAGGGTTTTGTTATTGATCTGAATTTTTTTTTTGGTGTTTGTTGATCTGAGTTTTTCTTTTAGGGTTTGATCTCGAATTTTAGGGGTTTTATAGCAAGAACTTGGAACAAAATATTAGAAAAAAAAATACATCGGGATTGATGATTGAATGTATGTTTTAGGCTTTGGCAGGGGTAACTATGGGGAGAGGGGTTTCTGTACTGATTGAATGGGGAGAGGGGTCTTTGATGAAACCTTCTATTTAAATGTGTGAGGTGATTTTTCATTCTTCAAGGAAAGACAAATTCCTAAGATTAGTTAATATTTAACTAATAATCATTATTGATTTATTCAGTTGGATTGTGATTTGCAAAGTCTTGTGTAGAGGAACTTTTTTTGTATTCATTAATCTATCTATATTTCCCACTTTATTCACTAATATGTTTCTCTTTTGCTATCAAGTGATTGTCTTTGAACGTGTGGTGTTCCTTTTGTCATGTGGTTGTGTTAGTTTGAATTATGATTTTAATGTTAATGTAGTATCATGAATAATCAAGATGTGGAGGAATTTTTGTACTTGAAAAGATGAGGTGGGCATGTAATTAGGATAGAAACTATATGTTTTTTTTCAAACACTATATCTTTTTCATTGATTTCTCATGTTATGTACTGGTTGATTACAGGTGTACAGAGTTTGTAATTTATGCTAGATGCCTGACTTAGTTCTATATGAATGTTAGGCTTTAACAGGTTCATTAAGTGATTGTGCTTAATTATTTAACATTTACTCTTGGTGGAATGTGCATGTTATTGTAGTTTTATCATATCTCAATGGAGCTAATAGCATATTCAGACGTCGGTGGACCTCCTTGTATATTAAATCTAAAGGTAGTTTCTACTCTTCCTTTTCTAACTCAAATGCATAAGAACATGCACTTCTAAAGGTGTTTAATGTTTCAGGATTGATAGTGATTTTGCTTAATCAATAAACTTCTTCTCTTGGTTGAATGTGCAGGTAATTATAGTGTTTGATGAAATGCATGAGTGAACCCAAGTGGGTTGAAAAGGTATGCTTCACTGGGTCATTGTTGAGTGTCTTCATTGTGGCATGGGTAATGTTTATTTCTGAAGTCTGTATATCATTATCACATTTCTCCTTTTTATATAACCATGGATATGGAACTACAAACCATGTATTGTATAAACCACCTACGTGCAGTCCTTTTGATAGAACCCTTTTTCATACTTTCAATCATCCACTTCAGTGGTCTTTACAGCCTTGAATACCATTTTAGGAATAGTTATTTGGTCATTTTAATTGTTATTGAGTCAGATGTAGGAGCTTATTTGGTTCTTTCACCATTGGGTGGTTTAGATTGATGGGTCATTATTTGTGCGGTAATTGAATTTCTTAGCACAGGCTTAAGTGAGTCCAAGATCCATGTATGTGAACCAAGGATCCATTTGGGGTTGTTAGGATCCATTTAAGGTTTGAGTGTCTATAAATTTATAAGATTTTATCTATGATAAATGATGGAAAACTATTTTGCTAACATTTGTATATTAGGAGGTGATCTCATGCCAAGTAGAGCAAGGAAGCTACGACCTCCTTAAAGTGATTCCTATGAATTTTATTCATCATCACAACCATCCATCTATAACCTTCCTATCTCAATCATCCACAACCCATCTCTTATCATTCAGTCACTTTAAACTCTTACCGTCACCCTGTTTTTGTGAGTTTTCACCTTGTAGACTATCTTATTTGAAGGTACAAGATGAGAAATTGTAGATTAAGTCTTCTTTTCAATCAGCTTTGAATTACCTTGATCAAAGTTCATCCAAGAAAGTTATGATCATTTTCTTATCACTGCAGAATTTGCAGCACTTGAATCTAAACCCAAAATCCACGTAAATCTAACCCTGAATCACCCAAAACACAAGTTTAGCATTCCAGTTCCACCCATATAAACTTTCTACCTACTCCCACCACCTATAGGTCAAATATTATGATTGAAGATTGTAATAATTGGTATCATAGTCAATCGGCATCCTGAGTTTGAATCTTGGGTAACCAATGAATGGGCTACCTAAAAAGAGTTACATGGAAGAAACCAAAGCGAGAGCTGTCTAAAAAAGTGAAGGGCTGCCTAGGAAAAGACTGTCTGACCAAAGTGAAAGCCATAACAAGAGCCATTTAGAGAGGGTCACCGTGGACGATGCCGCAGATGCGTGGCTAGCACACTAATTGTCATGAGATTTGGGTTAGATTTTCATACAATTCGGATTCACATATTATTGAGTGAATCAACCTCATAAACACCCAGAATATTGAATTGAGTTAATATGTTTGGCTAGCCTAGATCCAATATAAACACATGCAACTTGTTTGTTATTTGCTTTCTTGTAAATTTTTCTCCTATTGTAGTAAGCTTTCTTATAATTGATGTAAGACCCAACAAAGTATTGGGGGGGGGGGGGGGTTGGGGGTTGAGGAGCAAGTGTTGAGATTCTGTCACCTTGAAAAAAAATCTAAAGTAAAGTTGTTAAAGCCACCTAAGCCATTGAGAGAAAAAAAAACACTAAAACTGAAGGTCTTCTATGTCATTGAGAAAGCAATGATGTAGAATAACCTTGATGGTCCAGGTTATTTTTTTCTAGAATGCTATTAATTTTTGGTATCAGTGCAATTGTATTTCAAAATTTGGATTTACTGATGTTAGTGCCAATTTACATTTGACTCTTCTTCAATATAAGCTTGTATGTTTTATAGAGATTAAATTTTTAATCACAAGATATTTCATTTCCATCAGCACATGCTAATTTAATTGCCTGTTCACAAAGTATAATTTCTTTTATGGTACTACTTGTCAGAGTGTTGTTGGATCTGAAACAATGAAGCTAGCCTAGTGTTGTGATCTTGTATAAGGGGCTTTCATTTGATTTAGCCAAATCAGGGAGAGTAACTAAATTCATTAAAATAAATGAATAAATAAACTGAGCCATTAGGTCATTCTGACTAGTCAATTCACCTTTTTTTTATTATACAATTCTGTTATTTCTCTAATATGAAATTAATTGAAAATTTTTCAGGTGAGTGAAATTCCCCCCAAAAAATGGTTGTTCACTTGCTAACGGTCAAGATATCTAGAATGCTTTGACCAGGTATGAGCAGATGGACAATGAAAAGCAACTCATGAACATGAAGTTTTTTATCGTGGTACCTGTCTTTATATAAGTATATTGGTATTTCAAAATTAAGAATTTATCTCGTCTGTCTGTGCAATGGTTAACTACATGGATTACATTTTGATATGATTTTTTTTATTTGTGTTTTTAAATTTTCATTTGATCTTTGATATAAGATTCATCTGCTATTTATTTAATGTTACATGTGCCTCCATGTTTTCATGCAATGAACACAATTTTATATATGATTTTTTTAAAATAGTGCATTCATTCCCTCTTACATACTTGTTTAGTTGATCACCTTCATCCATACAAGTAGTTTCATGTTTTAGCTTCCTTGAAAATTCGTCATCTACTAAATTTGTAATTTATACATGTCTCAGAGTTTGATTTATAATCTTCTTTTTTTTCTATGTAGATTATTACAGGAGATGCAGACGCATTCAAATGATATCTTCGGAAATTTGATAACACCATATGCGTTCCAATCAGTGTTTTTCTCTATGTACGAAATCACTTTGTAGTTTTGTTATCACCAGTGGTACTATAAAACCTGATCTTTTGAAAACTGACTTTTGCTTATGATCCTTTTGCTTCCATCAGATGTTGAGGAATTGCTCACAGTACGAGCCGTCGTGCCAGTGTAGGAGCATGAGAGACAACAGCGTAAGCTATACATCCACAGCAGCAAAGGTTGGTGATTAAATTCATATAATTATTTTGCCCATATTGAGCTTGTCATTAGCATTTTAACTCTTGATTAGTTTCAAAATTCACATGCATGTTGATGAAAAGTTCATTTAGACATTGAAAATTATAGGAAATTGTGAATTGGAGCTTGTGAAACTCATTTGCGAATAAAAATCTCAACTTAGTTTTATAAATCGTGATCATGAAAATAACATGTTTGAATTAGATAGATAGGTTTACGGAATGTCAATTTCCCCGGATAGGAAGTGGAGGATAGCTTATTGTCCATGGTTTTTGAGAAATTGAGGATAATGAAGAATTGTAGAAACTTATATGAAGGTGAATGGAAATCTTTTGCGATAAGATTTGGTGGAATTGCAGATTAATAGTGTTTTTATTTATTATTATTGCCATCATTAAATATTTTATTAATTGTAATATAAAAAATTTAACAGAAATCAAAAAGTTTTTTCTATGAAAATTTGACATTCCCCTACAAAATATTTCATAGGGAAAGGTCAAATTTTTTTTTTAATTTAATTCATATATTTTTAGCTGCGAAATAATTTCGTAGTAAAAGGTCTCATTTTGCTACGAAATTACACTTTAGTAGCAAAAGGTTACCTTTTACGACGCAATTATTTTCGTAGCAAATAGTGTTCATCGTTGTCAAGGTGATCTTTTGCTGCGACATAATTTTCGTCGCAAAAGAGAACCTTTTGCTGCGAAATTTATTTCGTTGCAAAAGGATATTGTTTGCAACAAAATAATATCTATTGCTACGAAAATTTATTCGTAGAAAAAGGTATGTTTTTGCTACGAACATTTAATTTCGTAGCTAAAAGTTTTCCCATACGAGGCTGGTTTCGTCGAGGAAGACCTTTCGCTACGAAAAGACAGGTTTTTGCTACGAAATGTTTCGTAGCTAATGCCTTGTTTTCTTGTAGTGAATATTAATGGATAAGATTATTTTGAATTTTATCTCAATCTCAATAAATAAGATTGAAATTCAAAATAACTTTATGTAATTATAATTAAATATTTTAATTCTATATTAATATTATATGATTTTAATTTAATTTGAAATCCTATTTAAAAATATATGTGGATATAAGCTAAAAAAATATGAGAGAGAAATGATACATGATTTATAAATGAAATATGAATACATGATATATATATCATCCCTACAGTTTAAAAAAAAAAACTTTTAATGCATGTCCACGTCAGCGTTGACCGGGTTCGGGACTATTTTTGCCCCAATATTAGGGCACGGGGCTAAACTTGCCAATTCATATTGGTTTTTTTTTTTTTTTGGGGGGGGGGGGGCATATACACAGGACACATATTTAATAAATATCAAAGCACATAGGAACCGCAAGGGAGGCTTCACGTGAGTTTAACATTATATATCCATAGATGATTGGTTGGTGTATAGATGGAAACTGAATTAGATCATGTGAGATTGGATGTTAATGATAGAACATGCATGGAAACACGACTTGCATACATACCTGTGGACGTGGAGCAGTTTTTAGATGGTAGAAGAGAATCAACTCGGATTATGTGGTGTTTCATTGCATGAACATTGTAGACGACAGTGAAGAATAAACAAAGAAGCAGCATTGAATGGAGGAGGAGGGTTTGAGCAGAAGTAGCCATGGGTGTTTGATGCATGGTGTGGTAGAGGAGGGCCCTTTATATAAGAGATTTTGATGGGACCTACAGAAGAAATTTTACATGTAAAGACATTTATTAAACTTTGAAAGCATTTTGAGTGTCGTCTATCATAGACCCGTGGAACACTTCGGGTGCGTTTGGTTGCGCGATTGCGCTGCGATTGCGATTACAGGAAGCTGCGTTTGCAATCGCGCAACCAAACAGTTTTGTAATCGCAGTTTTAAATCCAGCGATTGCAGGCAAATAGTGCCCAAAAGCTGCGATTTCAAAAAGCTGAGAAAGTGAGCTTCCTACAGAATCAGGTTTGCATTCGCAGATTCCTGCAGAATCAGTTTTGCAATCGCGCAACCAAACGCACCCTTCAGCTATTGACTTGCAAGTGGCAAGTCTTTTCAAAATCCTTTTATATTCATTGTCTTTTTCTTAACAATATACTTTAAATATAAAATATATATATATATATATAATGATAATTTAAAAAAAATTAAAATTTAAGAATCGTAGGTGGATCGATATCAAAGTAAAAAGTGGATCAATTTTTGGGTTGGAATAATTTTCGTTAAAGAATGACTAGATCATTTTAAATTTGTTCACCATTGACCTCAAAGTTCAATTAAAAATAAATATAATAATAAAAAAACCTCTACCCAAATAAAATAAACAATTAAATCTCAACAAAAAATTGAATTAGTTTATTCTTAAAATGGGAATCCAACATAAAGAAGAAAAAAAAAGATAATTAAGAGCTATAAACATATTAAAAAAGAAATACTCATACAAAAATTAAAAGAATTAAAAATAAATTCAATATTTTTAAATCTCCTAATTCAATTAATAAAAACAAATCAAATCCACCAACAGAAAATAAATACAAATCAATTTCAAAGAAAAAAAAAATCACGATCAAGTATTAAAATAAACATCATTCAATTTTTATAGTGGACCCCACTTCCTTTATTTTCTTATTTTTGTAATGCAACTCATGCACTGGATAACAATATTTGACTTTTTTTTTCTTTTTCTTTCTATCTATAGTTGCATACACGTCATTTTATTTACCTTTTGTTTCCATCACAACGTGTGAATATTTATTTTTAATTTATTTGTTTTGTTAGGTCTTACGGTAAATAAAATAAAATCCAAAAAGGTGATGTTTTTAAAATCTTAATATTAGATAGAACCCTAAATACAGTATCCCACAAACTGTAACCGTTCGTGCATGTTTAATTTTTTAAAAATATTAAACTTTGTATAAAGAGGTATATATTTTGATAAAAAAAATATATCATTCGTTTTTATTAGTACTGACGAAGTTGAATATCTCATGGAATGACTAACGAGATATATGAGACATAAATACACATGCCAGAAACTATATATTTTTTTATTTTATTTCTTTATAATTAATCAGAAAATATTACAAGGATAAATCTCAACAGGAAAAAGTTTGTTAATTAAATTATTCAGTACATATTTGAATTTATAACATCGGAAACTCAACAAACTCTCTATTCCTAATAGAGTAATAGGTACAACCACGGGAGCTGGTGCTCGAAGAATATCAAAATCAGCGCGGACGGGAGGACAGTGAGGGCTAAAGTGGTGGATGAATGTGATTTTGTGAATGGTTGCGACGCCGACCACGACTACCAACCGCCCGTGTTCGAACAACGTGGTGGATGTTAGAATTAATTGAAGAGAATGAACTAAAAATATTATTAGGGTTTATATCAATATTTATAGTACAAAAAAGGAAACAAGAAAAAGACTAATTTACCTTTAACCCTAACATATATACATTTAACACCCCCTCTCAAACTCATGGTGGATCATACACCGAGAGTTTGCTCAACAAGAAGCCATGACGCTGAAGTGTATGTGACTTTGTGAAAAAGTCAGATAACTGAAGAGAAGAAGAAATATATGGGAGTGAAATTGTGCCCGCAAGAAAGTGATGACGGACGAAGTGACAATCGATCTCGATGTGCTTCATACGTTCATGAAAGACTGTATTGCTAGCAATCTGAATGGCGCTCTTGTTATCACAATATAGAGGAGTAGACGCAGAGAGGATGACGCCCATATCAGAGAGGAGGCGTCGAAGCCAAACAACCTCAACAGTAGCGGATGCCATAACACGATATTCGGCCTCAGCACTCGAACGAGAAACAATGTCTTGTTTCTTGGCCTTCCAAGATATAAGAGTCACCAAGAAACACACATATACCAGTCGTGGATTTACGATCTGTGACATCTCCTGCCCAATCAGCATCAGTATAAGCACGAAGTTCAAGAGTAGAAGAAGACGGAAACAGCAGAGCACGAGATATAGTGCCACGTAGATAGCGTATAATCCGAAGAACTGCTGCATAATGAGCAGTACGAGGGGCAGCGACGAACTGACTGACAATATGCACAACATAATCAATGTCAGGACGAGTGACAGTGAGATAGACGAGGCTTCCAACAAGCTGTCTATAACGAGTAACATCAGACAGGGGTTCTCCATCGTCAGGCCGGAGCTTAGAATGGAGCTCAATAGGAGTGGGGGAGATGCGATCATCAGTCAGACAGGCACGGTCGATCAAATCAGCAGTATACTTGCGTTGGGAGAGAAGATAACCACGCGGAGCAGAAGCAACTTCCAAGCCTAGAAAATATCAAAGTTTTCCAAGATCTTTCATCTCAAATTGACGCTGAAGATGTTGCTTGACCGACTGTATATGAGACGAATCATCGCCAGTGATGATCATGTCATCAACATAAAGCAGCAGCATAGTCCGATGAGGACCAGAGGTGTGAACAAATAAAGCAGGATCAGAGGAACTCAGAACAAACCCAGCAGCACAGATAGCATCAGTGAATCGAGCGAACCAAGCGCGAGGAGCCTGCTTGAGACCATAAAGAGCGCGCGAAGATGACATACATGACCAGAAGGATGAGGAAGACCCGAAGGAGGAGTCATATAAACCTCCTTTGATAAATCACCATGAAAAAAAGTGTTCTTGACATCAAGCTGATAAATAGGCCATTGACGAACAGAAGCAACAGAAATTAACGTACGAACAGTCGTCATCTTCGCGACTGGGGCAAATGTCTCATCATAATCAATACCATGCTGCTGAGTGAAACCACGGGCAACCAACCGAGCCTTGTGACGCTCAATCGAACCATCAGAGGTGGTCTTGATCTTGTAGACCCACTTACAGCTGATAGGAGTCTTCCCTGGAGGTAGTGGTACAATATCCCATGTATGAGTGCGTTGTAATGCACTGAGCTCCTCTGCCATGGCACCTTCCCATTCTGGAATACCGACAGCCTCACGATATGATTGGGGCTCCCAATGAGTGGAAACAGCTGAAAGAAAACACTGAAAACTAGGAGAAAAAGAATCAGAGGCAACTAGACTTAGCCTTTGTGGAGGACGACGATCACGAGGTGGATTGCGGCGAGGAGCTGGTGCAGGGTCGACTGCGGGTGCATTGTCGACTGCTGGTCGAACAATATCAGGCGCAGGAGCAACAACAAGGGAACTCGGCTCACATGAATCGTCTGCAGGAGGGGATGACAAGGTCGTAGAGGGGACAGAGGAGGGACTGGATGCAGGTGGGACAAACGATGGCAAGGTCGTAGATGGGATAGGTGATGGAGTGGATGCTGGTGGGACAGACGATGGCAATGTCGTAGATGAGATAGATGAAGGACTGAATGCAGAAGGGACAGACGATGGAGAGGACTCAGGAGTCAGAAATCCAGAAAAATAAGGTCATCAACGGTAGACGGAGGAAGTGGAGCCGGAGGTGACGGAAGAGCATAATAAGGATGATGCTCCCAAAAGGTGACATGACAAGAAATGCGAAGACGTCGTGCAACAGGATCATAACACTTGTAACCCTTATGTTGAATACTGTATCCAAGAAAAACACACATAGCAGAACGAGGAGAAAGTTTGGTGCGTTCAGTGGGAGGAAGAAGAACAAAACATGTGCAACCAAAAACACGAAGACGGGTATAATCAGGAGGCTGATTGTGAAGTCGCTCAGATGGCGAGATACCACCAGTAATGGATGATGGAGTGCGATTAATGAGATACACACTTGTGAGAACTGCCTCACCCAAAACTCAACAGGGACCGATGCAGAAAGAAGTAATGATCGAGTCATCTCAAGAATGTGACGGTGTTTTCGCTCAGCAACTCCATTCTGTTGATGAGCATAAGGAGTGGAGAACTGAGGAAGAGTGCCTTGGGATGCCAAAAATGCACTAAAAGACTTAGAACAATATTCACCACCACAATCAGAGCGTAGCACCTTAATACGACGAGAAAATTGGGTCTCAACCATGGTAGCAAAAGAAGTATAAATACGCAGTAAATCTGAGCGACTAGACATAAGATAAAGCCAAGTGAAACGAGAATAGTCATCGACAAAAATAACATAATATCGATTTCCCCCTTTTGAAAAAATAGGAGATGGACCCCAAATATCAGAATGTACTAAATCAAAGGGAGACTCGGAAATATGCAAACTTGAAGGGAATGGGAGAGCCACGGGCTTACCCAATTTACACCCCATGCATGGTTGAAGATCCGTACGAGAAAATGATCCTAAGGCACCGGTGCTAACAAGATATCGGAGTCTAGGCTGAGACAAATGGCCAAGACGACGATGCCAGAGATCGAAAGGAGAAAGGGAAGGAGAAGTAGTATCTAACCGAACGGAGGCAGCGGAAGGCTGAGGAACATGAAGCTGATCCATGTAATAGAGTCTACCCTGTCGTCGTCCAGTCCCAATCTGTCTCCCAGTAAGTCGATCCTGAACAGAGCAAGATGATGAATCAAATGTGATCGTATAACCAAGGTCTGCAAGCTGACTGACAGAAAATAAACTCATGGAAAGTTTAGGAACATGCAAAACATTTGGCACACTAAATCGATGAGAATGATCAGAGAGAATGCCAGAGCTCGAGACAGACATAGGAGAACCATCAGCAGTGCGAATAAGGAAAGGAGAATGTGATGGTGTACAATTAACAAGAATCGATGCATCCGATGTCATATGATGGGAAGCCCCAGAATCAAGAACCCATGAGGTAATCGGCATACCTAGTACGGGAGTAGAAGCAGACTGAACGGAACCAGAAAAATCTGTACCAATCAATGAGTGTAACATAACAGAAAGCTGCTGATATCGGTCTTGTAACCCCTTTAGATGTGCAATAAGTTGAGCTGTGGTAAACTGTGACTGAGCAGAAGCAGCGCGAGGTGCAATTGATGTACAAATCTGATCCTGACAAGGAGAAGATTGAGCAGACGACTGGATTGACAAGGAGAAAGCGGCATCTCGAGCACGTTTTCTAGCCAACTTGTGACAATCGAGGGTCACATGACCAAATGAGTGACAATATCTGCAATCCATAGTACTTGCACAGCAATAGATCAAAATAAAAAGTATCTGATAGATCCAAAACAGTCACAGATGCGTAGATCACGAAAAACTGATCAAAATGAGTACCAATATGACTATATTCGGAGTCCGAATGAGTCCGTAGTGGCCGGAGAAAGAAAAAACCGAAAGATCGACGACGGAGCGGCAAACTGTCGCGGATCCGGGTCGGGTCGGGTCGGGTCGCAGATCCGGGTCGGGTCCCGGAACTGGGCCAGTGCTAGAACCGGGCGCGAGCAGGCGTGACGCTGGCGTACTCGGGACAAATTCCCGGGAGTCCCGAGTGCTGTCCGGGACGAATTCCCGGGAGATCCGGGATGCTATCCGGGACAGGATCTGGGACAAGATCCCGGGAAATCCGGGCAGATCTGCGCGATTCGACGCGCGGGCAGGCCGCGGATTGGGCGCGCTGGCAGGACGCGGACGGTGCGCGTGCGGGGCGTGGATCTGGGCGCTGGGCAGCGGCAGCTGCGCGGATGGCGCGGGCACGCGCGGGCAGCGCTGCGGACGGCGCGCGAGGGCGCGGACACGCGCGGGCAAGGCGCGGACGGTGCGCGGGGCTGCGCGGGGATGACACGGACGGCGGAGCGTCGATGATCTCGCGAACGGAGAGTAATGCTAATAGAAAATCAAAGAAAAGAAGAAAAAATGGATTCAAACTCTGATACCATGTTAGAATCAATTGAAGAGAATGAACCAAAAATATTATTAGGGTTTGTATCAATATTTATAGTACAAAAAGGGAAACGAGAAAAAGACTAATCTACCCTTAACCTAACATATATACATTTATCAGTGGACACGTCTCCTGTCGTGTGGAATGCGTTGGACATTCACGGATTGGATGTCGGGGAGTACCACATCACCTGGTTGGATGTTTGCTTCTTTTTTTTTGATATCGGAGGGACTTCATGGCTGATCATATGGTCGAGCTGGGAAGGCTACCTCCGCCCATTTGTCCCAGTTCCACAAAAAATTCTTTCGAATAATCGTCGCTGAAAAGTTGTTCGTTTGGTGTGTGTGTGTTTGTGTTCACTACTGCGTTGTGTGAAGGTTGGAATGATAAATAATCAAATCCATTTATGATGAAATCTCCGTTTGGTTGTGCGTTTGGGCCGATTCCGCTTTTTGAAAAGCTGAAAATCCCCAAACGCGCAACCAAACGGGTCGGATTCCAGCTGAATCAAAAGTTGAATTCCTTTTAATTTCTCTCTCGAAATCCGTGTTTTTAAAATCTCAAAAACAACGATTTTTGGTCGGAATCGATTTTTTGAATTGAAAAGCAACTTTTTCTACCAAACATTAAACTCCTTCCAAATATTGATTCCTGAATTAAAAAAAAAGCATCCAAAAAAAGTTAAGGTCTAAAATCATCTTAAAAAACAGCTTTATTCTAGAATTTACTTTTCAATCTGTGTTTTCAAACGGAGGTGGTAGAATTTGACATTAGTGTGGTATAGGGAACGCGAGAAAACCGACCGAAATCAATAAACAATGTTGTTTCTACTTTCTAGCATTGATTATGATTACCAAAATAAGAGGAAAACACTAGAAAGGAATGTCGGTTTATCTCTAATTTGATGTTAATCTAATAATTAATAAATTACAAGTATTTTAAACCTATTTATTCATCATACTATTTAGATTAAATAATTGAGTAATAAAAAGAACCCTCTCGTGGGTGTAATGTATGGAAGGTGACTTGGATAATAATATATTAATATACATATGAATTTGGAAAGTTTTCTAATTAACTTGGATGCATAAAGACCGACTTATTCATAATCTCCCCTCTAAAGTGTAAACAATTATTGCCTGTGTGGCTTTCCCATCTATTTCACAAAGAGCCTGATATAGTGCATTAATGTTTGGGCATGAAAAATAACTATGAAATGCACATATTAGAAAGACATGTGCCTTCTAATAACCAAACGCACCTTCCAATATCTCCGATTAGGATATGAAACAGACGCCCCCATCCCCTATAGAAAGTTGAGATCAAGATGACCATAGTTTTGTTGGTTATGACATCCTATGTTGGAAACCCAAACATACCAAATAGGGAGATGTGGTTTGTCAAAGCTTGTTCTTGGTCAACATATGAGCCAAATTTTAATTCTTGTTTCCTTTTATAAAAAATGGTTTGCAAGATCATAAAATTGGACGTAACATGCATCTCACAGAGATGGTAATCAGTATTTCAACATCAAATTCCAAACAAAAACGTTAAAGATTACCTATAGATTATAATCCAATAACTTCAATCAAGCAGTTGACCCAATTCTTCTGTTTGGTTAATACAGGTGAAATATAGTCATAAATAACAATGTACCAAACCAATTTCATGGGGTCCGAAAAATTGGTCTCTGTCTAGCCTTCAATATCGTCCAGTCTCTCCGTGTGTTCTGTTAGCTAAGATGAACATGATCACAACCATCTTCAGAAGGCTCTGGTGATAAAAAAAAAATGACAACTTTACACTGTCTACTTCCCTTTGAGCTTGCAGTAGGCATACAAACCAGAGCCGACAAAACCAAGACCCTGTCCCATAACATTCATCTGGAACAAAAGAAAACATTTCACATGAGAAAAGAAAAGTGAAACCTGTTCTGAGTAGATTCTATACATTGGTACTCACAAAATCAAAAGGAAGTCCACCAAAGATCAGCCATCCAAGTCCGACCGTAAACAGATCCTATAGAAAACCCAACTCCCAAATTAAGAGCATTTTATAGAAGAGGTGATCGTGGTTAACAAGTTGTAAGCTTAAAAAAACGAACCTTCAGATTACCACACATTGTTTGTGTAACTGCGGAATTCGAGGTTGTGTTCAAAAAGATGCTATAGTTCAAGAAAAATGCCATTATGCAGGAAAGCAGCATCACAGCCTGCAAAACATAGTTGTTCATTTTTTCTTAGCGCAAGACTGATATAAGGCTGATCTAATGGACTCCACCAAGAATTTAAGACTTTGAGTATAGTCTGCAACATTTATATAGAATTTCATAAAAGCATGCACATTAAAAACAAACATCACAGTTCCATTGCAATAATACTGACTTGCAAAGCTTCTTGTTAACAACATGGATCTCACATATTGATTAAGTAGTCTTGACATTTAATCATGGAAAGATACACAAGAAAGCCTAATGAGCATGTATTTGCTAATTATAATATCTTATTTGGGCCTTCTCTTCCCAATGCCATTGCCCTTGAGCTGGCAGAGTCCGCTTTACAAGATGCTCACTTTTATGCATAGTTCTACAACTCTCAGCGAATAACAAAAGAATAATGCACTCCACGAGGGAAATTTGATAGGACTACCCCGGCGTCCAGGGTAATGAGTACCCCTGGAACTCTAGTTCTTGAGGAAATGCTTGCCCCAAAAAAATATTATCCAATACACCTCGAATCCTCCATGCTACAACCCACCCCCCCCCCCCCCCCCAAAAAAAAAAAAAAAAAAAAAAAAACTTTTTTTCAAGACTGATGTATGTAATCTGCATGTGAGGATTACAACATGAAGATGCATCTACAAAAATTAGTCAGGCTTCCAATCAACCCCACAGTCAGCCTATCTGCTGCCCAACAATTGCCAATGCTCAAGCAGCTACCTAAGAAATTTGAGAATCCCCTCTCACAGAATTACATTGCTTTAGTTGCTTCATGTCACATTCAGACCATTCATTATTTAGGAACCTCCCACATTAGCATGGATTCAAATCCCACTCAAAGGCATTTTAAGAGGGGGTTTGGGAGAAGTTGGGCAATGAGCCTCAGTTCTCCATAGTCCATGTTCATTGGATTCTGGAAGCATACAAAGATGGGATAGGCATTGCCATCCTTCTCCATGCTGTGTTGGCCCTATGATTGAGAAGACTTCCAAGGAGTGTAATATTGAGATACATGGGTCTGAGCTGTGTTTTTTAAACTGGTGTACCCAAATCCTCCAGGCAAAAATAGGTTCAATTTCGAGAGAGGGAATTTGCATTATTGAGAGTATAATGACTATTGGGATATAGGGGTCGTGACATTCCTTATATTCCCTCTCCCCCCAAGCCCTGTGGTTTTCTGTTTTTGCCTCTCTTTTCATTCTCATGTACTCAGTAGTTTATAAGTACAATACAATTGATGACACCATTTTTATCAAAAAATAGGTTATTCATTATTTGTATTTTAATCAAATTAGAAGTGATTATTTTTGTTGGAGAAACTGGGAAAGATAAATGTTTTCTCCTTAAATATTAAAGAATATAGGATCAGTAACAGTTGTTGTTTTATTCACACACAAATAAAAAAGAAGAAATAATAGGATCAATCTCATTTGTACATCTAGAAGATGGTTAAGATCAACAATAAATATGGATCAACTCATTTACAATACAACACGGCCCAAAATGTAAATCAACCTACCTGAAAGCCAGGGGAATACAGATGGGGGAAATTCAATGTCATGTCCAAATCACCCCGGATGAATGTCCAAAACAGCAGAATCGGCCCACATATTAGCCCTGAGGAAATTTCCAATTAAGACAACTGACCATCATCTAGAAGTAAAATTGACTGTCACTGGTGTAATCTTCTTGCCTAAGCAATATAAAAACTCCAACACTCATTATCTAAAATTTATTATGAAAGGACATGGACATGATTACCATTGCACCACATTAAACCGAAGCTGTTGAGCCCGCTAGATTTTCCTGTAGAAAACAGGAGATGATGGAAAATAGATTACCCAAATGAAGGTTAAAAATGTAGGTGGTGAAAAAAAAGCAAGGTGATGATGGATGTAGTACCAATGCGCGCAATAGTTGCTAAGTATATCGCAGTAGTGATGTTGGATAGGAACACAACCGCATAGCCATAAGAGTCATATGACAAGTCTCGACACCCCGCAATAAATGCCCCAAAAACGATCAATAGGACACTGATAACACCCTTGGTTTTTGCCAAGAGAATTAAATCACAAACATACACAATACATGAATTAAATTAACAACTTTGAAGCAAATACATTTTAAAAAATTGACCCAATATGAGCAATTTAGCCATGGAAGTTATAATTTTAATTCAAATCAAACACTCTACATTCCATACAACAGAAATTAATGATTGGATTCACTAGAGTTTGCTTGAGTAGTAGTCTGATATGCAGCACAAGCTACTAGCCAAGACAGAGTAAAAAAGGACAAACTATATGAGGGGCATACTCAAGAAAATTTGTGTATGTTAATCATACTGACCAGCTACACAGATTCATTGACCAATAAAACCAATAGAATCCTGAAATGAGTTTTATGCATATAAAAAAATGAAGTATTTTATTTTTTTGAGAAATAAAAAAAAAAAGAACAAAGAATCAAATGTCATAAAAAGGTGGATTACCTGCCAATAACGGAAAACGAATACTTCTGCCCTGCCAAGAGATATTCCACAAGCATCGTAAATACCACTGTTGTACGCCTAAGAGTGGTATACATGGGTACATTAACTCCACGAACAGACTCCATTGTGGCCAACTTTTAGAACAAACAAAAGGTTAGTAATTATTAGACCAGCAAACTATGAACCACCTCAACTGAACCACATATTGATGAAGAAGATACCATGTAGAGCAGATATGACCCAGCAAGGGGAAGGGTTTGGATCAATGTTTCCAATGGGACAAGGAGCTTTGAGTGACTATCCGACATGCTCCAGGGCTCTCCTATTGTGAAAGAGATAATCCTCCACCGTCTCATTGCATAAAGGATTGATGTTGAGCATATCATCTGGGGAAGTTCAAGATTTGTAAATTAAATAAACAATCAATCGCAACTAAATACTTCAGATATGACTGAACTGAGTGGAAACTGCTTCAGAGGGTAGAAAAAAGTTAAATTGTCCAAACAATAACAGGTAGTTGACAATCCAAATCATTCATAATTCAAAAATGTTCGCTGCAGCTAACATATTCTTGCCTAAAAAAATGCTTTGCACTAAAGATTAACTCAACTAAACCCCCCCCCCCCCCAAGGTTTGAGAAAGGTGGGATGTTCATCAACTTTTATAATTAAACTTATAAAAAACCCTAAAAAGGAGGATTCTAGAGTTCTCATATATGAAAAACATGGAAAAGAATATTAAAAACCCAATGTAGACTATTCTACAACAAAGATTCCAACCCTTCCCAATATTAATATGTTTGCCCCTACACGATTATGAATACCCCTGCCCTTGGAAACCATACACAGCATCCTGGAAATGTATTTTCTACATAGTGTTGCTTCCCTTTGAAGAATTTAATCCAACTGAATCTGAATGATTTCATGGTTTGGACAAAGGTTAAATCTTATTTCGGCGGCATTTCACCAAATTCTTTAACATAATATGTTAAATCACAGAATAACCTTCAAAGAACTCACTTTAATGAATTCATTATTCAACACATTAGAAAATTGGAGAAACACTAGAAAATATACATAAATACCAAACAAATATAGACAAGAGTTTTTTTCCCACACATATGCATATATTCATTACTTACATTTATTTATATGCTTATAAAAAAACATATTTACATTATAAATATCTTAAAGTGCTAAGTACATACCCCTAACTTCAATTTATCACCTAGGTTTAAGCTAGCTCACAGAGAGTAGGGTGGTAATTTACCACCTACATTTAAGCTTAAACCACCAATAGAAACATACTCCATATATTAGAATGCTCATTGAGGCCTATAACAAGAGGACATTTTAAATCTTCACATATGAACATTCAAAGAAACAAGCAATTAGTTTTATGCAAAACAGAAACACATGCCTCATGGCTTAATAAAGATCAATACTGGTAAACACACACCCAAGATGCTTAAGCCATAACAGTGGAATCACACAAAGGAGTTGATTTTCTTAGAGACCTTAAGATAAATAAAGCAAATGATTAGTTTCCAATAATCAGAGATAACATGCATGCCAGAAATGCATGGTAGTGTCATTTCACCATATGCCTAATTAAGCAGGATAACCGAAAAATACCAGCACTATATCTGTTGGTAAGCCAGAAATACTTGGAAATCATTGCAAATGTGAATTTTCCAAAAGATCAAAACAATAGGACTCATCATACTTTATTTTAAAAGAAAAATTGATAGGCATGCCAAATGCCTGCAACAAGTTCAAAGAGCAAGAAACTACCTGAAAGAGAGTGATGACATTAGCACATGGAAAACCATATGAAGAGAGAGCCGCTTTATTGAACATAACCAAGAGTACTGTAAAGAAAACACCAAATATAGTTGATCAGAAAGTTATTTGCCAAATAACACCAAACACAATAGAGTAAATTTGGAACAAAAACATGGTAATGAACAAGAAAGAGTGTATCCAAGAAAAACAAATGGACATAATGCAACCTGGGATTTAAAAGGAACCAGCTTTGCCTATGATTTCCATTTCTAACCCAAAAAATGAATTGAAACAAATAAGTAGAAAATTCAATCCAATTAACACCTAGAATCCAGGCAAAAAAAAAAAAAAAAATCTCATTCTCTCGTTTCATATTCACTGATCCTCTATTAGATTGGGTTTCCAAATCAGATACAATGATCTAACCGCCCCCTAAAAAATAAATCTTTTCCGTCCCCACATCACATGTATTGATCCCAAACCCTCAAAAACAGATTTTTCCCCCCTTTTAGGGATCAACAGAACCCGTATGCCTAAAAGCAGCAATCTTTATGAACGAATGAGAGAGAAAAAGAGAGAGGGAATTCACCGGCACAGCCCATGTAAGAGAGAGCGGCGTAAGCGCCTCGCTTGGTCATGGCGGAGCCCTTGAAGAGGCTCTCGTCGCCCTTCGATGGATCACTCAACGGCAACATCATGTTCTTCGACGAAGCCATCAACGGATCCACTCGGATTATGTTTTCTCTTCTGATGCTCTGTCTCTCCCTCTCTCTCTCCCCGATGACGAATCTTCTTAGGAGGTCCAGGAGGTCCAGAAGGACTGCATTGACTCGATCGGCTGGTGATGCCAGGTCAGAACAAGTGTGCGTTCACTCGGACGAGTTTTATTGAACGACTCAACCCAGACATTTATCAGTTTTTCAGTTCCATTCCCTTCCCGTGCACGTATATCTAATGAGTTGTACAAGTATAATTTTATTGTTTTCATAGTTGGCGTATACTGTATATAAATAAATATATTAAGATATATATTTCATTTTAAGTCCGTTCGATGTTTTAAAAATTGAATAATTCATTAATTCCCAAGTTCATTTGTCAGCTATTAAATTTAGCCATCTTCAAAGGGATGAGGGGGTATCAAAAAAACATGTAGGACATGTTTCGAGGATGTATGTCGGATTGAGATCGACACATTGCGAAAGCAGGGGAGGTCCAGTTTTAGGAAGGGGCTATGCGCATCACATGGTGACATGGTGGACTTTTGATTTAGCTTAGTCGGTTAAATGCCTCTTCTAACTCAGTCCATGAGATCTCTCTTTTTATAAATATGTTTCTTTCTTGTTTTATTTTACTCTTTTCTCCCTCCATTCAGAATTTGCTAGAATTAAATCATGATACCATCATCACGTAATAAAATTATATTAATTTTAATTAATAATTAAAATATAAAAATTTAAATGTGTTTCTGTAGTTTAATAAATGTTTAATAAGAACTGATAGACCCAAATAACCACAATCGGCTTTTAAAATATATGAATTCAATTGGTGGGTTGACTTGACTGGTTTTCAAGTTCTAAATTTATTCTTACTTATTATGGGATTTTGAGGATTAGTTGGACCACAATCCAAACCAATAGAACTATAGAAGTAACAAATCCATTCTGTTTTTCAAACATTGGTTTGTGAGAATCATAAAAAATCCGTTCAATTATAGTTGGCTATAAAAAATCCATTCTTTTTTCCAACAAGTGAGCACCTATTTTTTTTAATAAAATATATGGATTCAATTATTAAGCTCATCTGCTCCAGGACCACCGCATCTACTAAGTCTGATAACACTGGCTCATCAAGTGATACACAGTGGCTCTCGTCTTCGAATAATGAAGGTGGATCGCTGCCATATCCGAGGACCCGAGGCTCTAGCACGGTATGGTCGGAAAGCACAATGTCTAAAACAAACCAATCTTTTGAACGACGAGAATATTAGGTGCATATTGAAATCATATGTACATGATATTAGCCGGGACGCTATGAAAATACTAATGGAGTCCCAGTTGTATAATGTAAAATTATGAGGTTTAATAGTTAATGAATATGCTCTGGTTCCAGAGCCTTTCACAAAAAAAAAAAAATTGGTGGGTTCATGGGTGACTAGTTTTCAAATAAAAAAGAAAAGAAAAGGAAAGTGAGAAGCTAGTTAAAAAAAATTAAGTTTATGGAGGAGGTTTAATCGAAATCTACCATGTGAGATCAATTTGTATTATTTTTCATTTTCAATAAATTTATATAGCTCTTTTGCACCAAATTCCTCTGGTCTAAGGGTGAAAGGACTTTAGTCTATAATCTGTTTTGAATTTGATTAGTTCAAATATTCATTATAAGTTAAAAAAATTATATCTTTCGTTGAGGGCTTTTAAACCAAAAAAATTCTCTCTTATAATAGTTCATGAAGATACTCACCTCTACTGAATAATGTATATTTTTTTGGGAGATACTAACATAAATTTTGAATCGAAAACTACATGTGTAGTGATTTATTTATTCATTTATTAAAAAATAGACACTTTACCACAATTTCATTTAAAATAATATTGAGGCATGTATCCAAAACATATCAAAGAGAGATTATGAACTACCATTGTTCAAAGGAGCTTATAGAAGAAGTTTCTATCTAGCTCCTCCGCATCGAACTGGCAAGTTCCAAACTATTCCACAATTAACCTGTCTCTTACAAGGTTAACCCTCCATGTACTCGGTAGTGAAAAATTACAAGAAAGTGTATTTCATTCAACTAGAAAGAACAAGTAGAAGAAGAAACCATTCACAAAGAGCTCAAGCAATTAAAACACATATTTTAAACATAAGATACTACACAGGGGGATCCAGGATAATATTTTAGGGTGGGCTACATAGCCTATATTAAATAATTATATAGAAATTTTTTGTTCTTATATTTAATGTAATTATTTATATACTAAATAATGTGATATTCAAAAGACTTATACCTGTGAAGAAGAAAAAATGTCATTAAAGTTTAATAGTTTGATTTTGTAAAAATTGCTAGAAAAATAGGAAAAGTTGTTAGAAAAATAAGAAGAATTGTTTTATGGATATAAATTTTCTTTATTGTTCAATTGCAATTAATTCTTAAGATAATATTTGAATTTTAAAATTTAGAATTGTTAAAATTTATAATAAGATTGATGTTATGTTTCGTTGTACGATTGCAAAACTGATTTAGACAAAAACTAAGTTTAAATCTGATTTTGTAAGAAGCTATTTATCAACAGTTTCTAGAAAACTCAGGTTTTGAGCACCTTTTCACAAAAATATGTATGCAGCTTTTAGCTCCAATTTTTTTGTTTGAAAACGGGTTTGGAAAAAAGAACTTCCTGCAAACTCAAAAGCTGACTAAACCCATTTCCAAATGGTCCGGAGTTCGATTTAGTTTATTAGGTTGAGATCTAATTTATTAGGATATATTTTGATTTGTTATTAGTCTGTTAGATTGATATCTAGTTTGTTAGGAGTATATTTTATGTATAAAATGTAATTTATATAATATAAAATATTAATATTATAATACGTAGCATCAAATATAAAAAAAAATACAAAATCTGGCCGGGCTGTAGCCCGGCCCAGCCAACTCGTACGTCCGCCCTGACTACACAAACATCCAACACACATCCACAACGCGCGCGCGCACACCACCCCGGTTGTGGGACTTCCCGGGCAAGTACCCGCTTGGGTGGCAGCTTTGGAGGTGGGTGGATGAGTTTCTACTAATACTACTGTGGTTGTGGCAGCTCCCCATGTTGATAAGGTTTGTAAGGATGAGTAGTGTTGTGAACAGTGTTGTTGGTGAGGAGGTTTTGGCCATTGTACGTAGTTTGGTCTCAGTATCTAGAGATGATTTTTTTTAGTGGTGGAGTCGGTTGGAATGGGTGGTTATTTATAGTTGGTGCAGAATAACAAGGGATGCCAGATCCTTTCATACGGCAGGTTGTTTTCCTTTCTTTTTCCCGATCTTTTCAGGAATGTTGTGTTGTCCTGTTTTACTTCTTTGATGACAAGAGTGACAAAACCACATCTCACTATTTGGCTTGTTTTGGTTGATATCATATAACCAACAAAACTATGGTCATCTGGATCACTATGGTCATCTGGATCTCAATTAGCTTTTGTAAAATAAAAAATGTTAGACTCGGCGCTGTTTCGAATACAATCCACACATTTTTTTGTTTTTTTAAAGAATATATTTCATCTTAAAGTATGTACTTTGTAAAAAAAAAAAAATATATATATATATATATATTTATATATATACTTCAACTAATTGTATGAACTAATTTATTAAGTACGAATTTTTTTTAACAAAGTATATATCTCATTAGTAAGGGAAGGTGGCTAACAAGGTTTAGTGAGTGCATGTGGTTAACATGTATATGTGGTTGTAAATGGGTTGGTGTAACACGCTCTTAAAAAAGGAAAATGTTACTCAATTATTTTTATCAACCAAAACTCATATATATCACACATGTTTTTATTTTTATTTTTAAATAGTAAACACCATCTAATGAGGTATATATGTTTTGATTATATATATATATATATATATATATATATATATATATATATATATATATATATATATATATCGCTCAATTTCAAGTAAAATGAACACATTTTTAGTAAGTGTACAAAAATATTTAACGAGGAATGCTTCACTGAATTTCTAACGAGGTATATGCTTCACTGAATTTCTAACGAGGTATATAGGAATGTATTTTAGACTGTAAATAAAACTGAGTGTAACAACGCCCGAAAAGGAAAATGATGTGTCTAGCCTCTAATGTAGCCCCAATTCCGGTCCATATTGATTTTCTTTTTTCTAAAACAAAACATTAATTCTTCCATTAAAATAAATATTGTTATATGACATGAAGTATATATTGAGATACACGAGTGTATTTTTTCGCGTTGAAAAAATTAAAAAAAAATTGACGCTATGACAATGATAGAACTTATACACTATGATAACGCAGTATATACTATAATATTATAGTATATGGGGCTGTTAAACGAGCTGCAAAATGGACCGAGTTTTTTCAGCACTACGTAGAAAAGCATGTCTTGTTTACTTAAGCAAGCAAAAGTGTATGGTCGTATTAGCCTAAAATGTGGGTGCTATTTATTTAATTGATCAAATATATTTTTGAACCTATCACCTACAAAATAAGAATCAAATTTTTTTTCTTTCTTTTTTTAAGTGAGGGTGGAATTTGAAACCGATTTGACTGTAACTATGGAAATGAATAAAAATATAAGGATCAAATCTTAATTACAAATGAAAAACATAGATTCAAAGGAAACTAAAGCGTAAAAAAATTGACGCTATGGACAATGAGTGTAACATAGTTCACCTTGTCCTCTTCATCCTCAAAACTTAAATGTAGAGTTTGTAACTTGAAACCTACCCCTTGTATGATCTCCACCAAACTTGAAGCCACCCCTTGTGCTTATTCTTAGTTATGTGAGAGCTATTAGGAATCGTCTACAAATTTCATAGGAGACAACCTCTATCTCCTCTCTCATATAGGTGGAATTTGAAACCAAGAACCCGTGGTTGCAAATTTAATTGTCAACCATTGAACTATGAAAATGAATAAAAATATAAGATCTTAACAAATAAAAAACATATAGTTTCAAAGGAAACTAAAGCGTATAGAAATACATGTACTAGTTCACCTTGTCCTCTTCATCCTCAAAACTTAATTATAGAAATTAGAGTTTGTAACTTGAAACTTATGCTTATTCTTGGTTCTGTCAGATTTACCAGGAATCATCTACAAATTTCATAGGAGACAACATGTATTTCCTCTCTCGTGTAATATTTTGAAACTTGTCAAAATAGTTGGCATATGTAGTGAAAAATTACAAGAAAATGCATTTCATTCACGTCCAGATCAGAGAACAAGCGGAAGAAGAACCCATTCACAAAGAGCTCAAGTAACTAAAACACATTTTAATTTAAACATAGATATTACACAACATCCGACACACACACACAACGCGCGCGCGCAACACACATTTAACTAACACGCGCGCGCGCGCGCGCGCACCACCCCTCGGCGACTACACATCGGCCCAGGTGACGTGGTAATCCCCGACGTCCGATCCGTGAATGTCCAACGCATTCCACACGGCGGGGGACGCGTCGACAATGTTATTCGGACACGGCGGCTGGTAGTCGTGGTCGGCGTCGCAACCATACACTGAATCACATTCATCCACCACTTTAGCTTTCACTGTCCTCCCGTTCGCGCTGATGCTGATATAGTTCAAGCACCGGCTCCCCTTATTGTACCACCCCGTCGAGAGCGCCACCACCTGTTGGAACTTTTACTAGTTAGTTATGCATGGAAAATGTTGTTCTTCAGGTGATAATGAATCTGAAGAACTCATATATATTATAATACTAAGAGATCATAGTTTGGATATCGCCTGATTAAGAGACACATAGAAGCCGGATGTAGTTTACGCTATAAGCAAATGTTAAGTTCATAAGACACCTCTGTTTATGACATATTATATAACTGTTCAATTTTTTTTTTCTATTTTTAAGATTTCAATTATACGAGGGATTGTAGAAATTTTTTTTCTATGAAATATGAATCTGAAAATAGTTCCAATAATACCATCTCGTCATCGTTGTGGTAGCGGTTGTCGCACTCGGAGGGGCCGCCGCCGTCGCCATGCTCGGCGAAGCTGTTGATGGTCATGGTGGCGGCGGTGGAGGCGCCGGTGATGGGAGGGGAGCACCGGTACTGTGGGTACTTCTCGCCTGACTTGCAACAGTCGGAGTCGTGTTCGTGGTTGCAGCTGTGGGACTTGCCGTGCAGGTACCCGCTTGGGTGGCAGCTTTGGAGGTGTGGGGAGGTGGTGTTGTTTTTGGTAATGGTGGTGATGGAGTGGGAGCTCACCTTGTTGAGGCATGAAAGCATCAGCAGCACAAATGCTGCGAAGAGTGTCATCGCTTGAGACATTTGTTGTGATCTTTGCTTTGATTTTTGGCTGGCTGCGGATGTGATGATGAATTGTGTGCTTGGTTTGGTGGTTATTTATAGTTGAAAATTTATGGGTAATTTTAGAAATGACCTTAATTTTTCCTTTATTAGCAAAAATAGCCTTTTTTTTTTTTTTTTGGAAAGGAGAGACATGCTCGATATATATCCCATGAATAACCTCATTTAACTCTCTTGATATTTTTTTTTTACACTTGTTAAAAAAATAAGTTCATTCGATTTGAAATAAAATGATATACACGTTTCATCAAAATACACACACACATACACTCACTTCATTAGACGGTGTTTACTATTTTTAAAAAATTAAAATACGTCGAGATTGTCTATGCATGGGTCTGTTCATAGAGATGTCCCTAACATAATTCAAATATATATCACGCATCTTTTTAAAATAATTTTTTATATGAAGTCATAATTTATATATCATGCCTTGAGAGGTGATTTATAAATCATGCCTCACACATTTTTTTACTATTTAATCTTAGTGCGGGATATATATCATGTCTTTTTTTAAAAAAAAAAAAAAAAGAATGCATGTGTGTGTGTAATTGAGTGATAATATGCGATATGTGCGATTGATGCATATACCTACCTCTTTTAAAGAGGTATATGCATCGGTAAAGAAAACATATACCTCGTTGAATGTAATTTTTATCATTTAATTTCAATAAAGTATGTAATACTTCAATGAGATATATGTTTTATTTACCAACATATATACCGGTTCCTTTAAAGAACGTAAAATACTTTTAAATGAATTGTATGCTTTCTTTATTAATGCCTATACATCTTTAAATGATGTATATGATGTGATCCGTACCTCCGCACCATAGCATTACTATATGTACAGACACACGCATTTGAATAAAAAATCATGCATTTGTGTAAAAAATTAAAATCGATCAGTGTTGATAGACCCAAAGATTACTTTTTGCAAATAAAGACCAAAAAGAGGTTATTTTTGCAAATTGCCTAAAATTTAAAGTAATGGTGGTGGCACAGACAAATTAATAGCTGTGGATGAGAATGTACGTATGTTTTATTTATTTATTTAAGAGTATGTATGTCTTTGGATTCTGGAGATTCCAACCATTAAAACACGGCATGTTGTCTGTTTCAGTCTCTTAGGAGAATGTTTTGTTGTCTCTTTCTCGGGTTTGTTTGTTCTTCATCATCACCTAGAGAGATCGAATGTAATTTTCAGAAACAAATTGTTCTAATCATTGGTTCAATCGCTGAATTAACCGTTTCATCTCCTTATGCAGGCCAAATCTATCAACAAATGGAAGTGGAGTGTTCGCATCTGCTTTCCATTGATGTTAAACCTCATTTGGCATGTGGAGGTGTTTGATTACAACACAAGGTCATTCATGTAGTTGGTGTTAAACAAATATATAACACTGTGAATCAAAGTCGAGACCATGCATTGAAACAAACACATAATCAGATTTATGTGGTCTGATAAAATATTATAAGAAAAAAGAATTTTTTTTTTTTTGAATTACAGACTTTAATTTGTGAGGTTACAGATTAGACTCTCCTAAATCTAATTCATAAAAAAATATATGTATAACCAGAATGCATTAACACAATGCCTCCACATAAAGAATTGTAAAATTGTTGTTACATGTGAAAATATATGTGCACAAAAAATTAGAATATCTTCTATCTTATTTTGATCATGAGGAAAACTTCATGTAGCATGAGAAGTCGAAGCATTTTTGGAGCAATTGGACCACCATAAACAGTTTAAGAATTGAAATAACAAGAATAGCAGCCGACAAGAATAAAATTCGACAATCTTGGAATAGGCTTGTCAACGGGTCGGGTCTAGACCCAGACCCGATTACACGTGTAATATACCTGACCCGATTTGGACCCGACCCGAGTTGGACTCGACCCGGCGGACCCGAACAAACAAACGGGTCGGGTCCGGGTCCACCCCGCCCCGACCCGTTGGACCCGAGACCCGATTGTTTTATTAATATATGTTCATATATTATAAGACTATTAGTATTAGTTGATACATAATTTTATTTCTTACTTAACTTATGTTTGTATCTATAAGTTCATAAATCATAATCATAATCATAACATTTTTTTCGTTGTGTTGATGTTGTAACTTGCAAGAACTTGATTGTTTAATATGTAATAAACTTAGTAATGTATTGTCGTTGGTTTGTTTTGGACAATTAACTTATTAGCTTTTGAATTTGTATAATTAATTAGTTTGTTGCATGATTTATGTTTATTATTTTAGTTAATATATTAGTGTTTATTGTTTTGAATGTTGTTTAGGTTAATATTGTTTTGAATGTTTGTATAATTAATTATGTTTATTGTTTAGGTTAATATGTTTTTCATGTTAGTGATTATTGTTTTGGATATTGTTTAATAATTCATTTACTTCTTTTGAATTGTATAAAATTATATTCAAATATAGTCTCATTAATAATAATGTTTTATTACAAAAAATTTCAAATAGAATGATAAGGCAAACAAATATATGAGCTCTTCCTCTTTTTTTCTTTTTTTTCTTTTCCAACCATCCGGGTCGGGTTGGACCCGGACCCGACAGGTCCGGGTCCGGGTCCACATTTCCTCGGACCCGCCGGGTCCTAGATTGGACCCGGACCCGCCGAGTCTTGCCACGGGTCGGGTCTAGGTCCACCCCGACCCGACCCGTTGATAGACCTATCTTGGAATCCCACGAAATTCCACATGCCACATGGAGGTGTTTTTCATGGTAGAGATCAATATTAACCACTAACCATGCAAATTTTAATCAAATTTCATACGTTTTTTAGCCAGGAATATTTTCCTTGGTAAAAGTGATAATTTCCTTGGTAAATATATTTTCCAAGTAAAATTTTCTTTGATAAGTTCATTGCAATAATCCACTAATTAAATGTATTTAGCTACGAAATCACAGTAAAAATTTACCAAAAAAACATATTTTTATACTTTTTAAATAGAATATATTGATATAACATGGTGTATGTTGCATTGAGTGACATTACATATGAAAAAAGACATTAGAAGTTTTTTTTTTTTTGAGAAATGTAGATCTTGCTACCGACACTTTCATTATTAAAAGTGGGTTCAGAGCCGGCCATGACATTTAAAAATTTAAGTGGGGCCCTAAGCGGTATTTTAAAATGAGGCCCTATAAAAAAAATTTTGTTTAAAAATAATCCAATAAATTATTATTTTTAATCGATCGACTAGAAAAATTTTAAAAATAAATACGTGCTCTCATAAACTTTATTTTACAACTCAACTAATATATAGTTATTTAGAAATCTATTTTGTAATAGTTGTATTAAAAAAATTACAAATACATACATATAATATAATCTATACTAAGAACAAACATAATTAAAAGCTATAATACCAAAAAGAAATGATGAAACGCAACAAAGCACCAGTTGAACATTATTCCCCACAAATTTATTTTTTAAAATCAAATAAATACTATATCAAGTAAATTCATGAATTTTAAGTTTTAAATTGAATTGAGATGTTTTACACAAAAAAAAACCATTCAAATTGACGTTTATAAAGGAGATCTTTCTTATATTAAATTTTAATAATTAATCTTTCTAAATTTTATTGTCTTTAATTTGTATATATAACCGGATTGTAAAATTAGATTAAGATTCATATTTATTTTAAATTTGAATATTATTAGATAGACAACTACACGTTGGATATTGTATGGATATTTAAAAAAAAAAACTTATTTTGCAATAAATTGTGAATCTCGGTAATCTCTCTCCAATTCATTAAGATCTTAATGCAATTTATTGTATTTTTCTTGTCATTGACTGAGGCCTTGGATGGGTTAAAGTATTTCACATTTTTTGTAATGGGCCAGAAAAAAACTGAGGCCCATAAAACAGATATTTAACATTTGGGGTATTTAGGGCCCTTCCCTGGGTGAGGCCTTAGGCAGCTGTCTACTGGGCCTACACCCAGGACCGGACCTGAGTGGGTTATAAATCCGAATTGGGAATGAGATGATACAGAGAAAAAACAAGAAGAAAAAAGACAATTATGGTATAAAAACAAAATGCGCGGGGGTTTGAATGTAGTAGGTGTGATATCTACCAATTACTTAAATAAATAAAAAAAAAACAAGAAGACATTAGAAGTGTTAAAAGGTAATAGCGTCCACCGATTTTAGCTTGTTAAAAACCACTGGTACATGCCATATTACATAATGCGTCAACCATTAATTCAAACAGTTGAACAATGTGGAAAAACATGTTTTGCATATTCTAACCGGTGACATTTTGGTTTTTTTTTTTTTGGTGGGTACATTTTGGTTAGTTAATTAAATAAATAGTATTTTATCAATCAAATAAATAGTATTTTAACAATCAAATTATTTAACCAAATTGTTTAATTAAACATTTTGGTTATTTAATTACACAACATTGTCGTGTTTTAATTGGCCTAAAATGTGGTACTATTTATTTGATTGATAAAATATATTGTTTCAACCAATCACTTAAACGTTATGATTTTTTTTTGAACTGAAAAAAAATATTGTTCTGAACTTTTTAAACATAATATTTTGAATCTTTGAAAAGTAAGTGCTTCTATAAAATAAAAACTCCGAAGAATTGCATGTATCCATTTACAGAAAATGTGAAAAATTTCTAATAAGGTATATGAGTTAAAATTGGAGTTGCAAAAAAAACTGCGTGTAATAGAGCTCATGTTTTTTTTATAGGTAAGAGGCGCAACTAGAACTTCATGGTTTGACTTTTTTTATTATCAAACGTTGAGCGAATAAGAATATAAAAATATGAACCACAAGGCTCTAAACAAATCAAAACATAGTTTTCCAATGAAACTCAAGTGTATGGAAATACATGGTTTAGTTTACCTTGTCCTCTTCATCCTCAAAACTTAAATGTAGAGTTTGTAACTTGAAACCTGCCCCTTGTATGATCTCCACCAAACTTGAAGCCACCCCCGTTGCTTGGACTGTGGTTTGTTTTGCTAACTGCATGAGTCAATCAACTCTCAATTCATAAAAATCTTAGAGGACACACACACAACTGCGTCTGCGAGCTTAAAAAAAATGGATTACTGCATTTGCATCACATATCAATAATGAAACATACATTTAACATCAAGTGCTTTTCACAATTTCTAGTTTACAAGCGAGGATAGGCTGCCTTCTGGGTGAATTTGTATCTCAAGACAAAGAATTATGACAAATTTTTACTTGAATGCATTCAATTATTGACCATGTTTTCTTCACATTTCACAGAGAAAATTGTTCACTGGCCGAAATGCTGGTACCCAAATAATTTTTAAGCTTGACGGTGCTGTTTACAGTTATAGATTAAACTCAGGTGCATCTATGGAACTCATATCACATGTACGCAGAGAATGCAACTTGTTGAAAAACAGAAAATCATATTTGGAAGGGATGTTTTACAGGTAGATCATCACTCTGATGGGTGGTAATTTGGTAGTACCTATATATCTTAATGCTAAGAACATATTTGATTCTTCCCCTTCTGATAGAAATACTTCAGATTAATTCAAGTTTGGATAAATTCCCTGATGACTTGTATAGAGAGCTTTTGATGTCGACATGATGAATTCTCATTTGTTAATTAGTGGAAAAATAAAATATATTATACCAGAGAAAAATTACATGATGATGAAAATTAAGTTCATAATATCTGCACATGGACTAGTGGTTTATTTGGAATGTGGCCTGGTGGTTTTGAGGCACAGAATCCCCATTTATTTGCACTTCTCTGTACCAATTCTCGTTCATGATTTAGCTGACGGGGATTGCTTATTATTAAAGCATCTGTACACTGATGATTGAAATCACTAAATTTCTTCTATTAAAAATTCAATATCAGCAAACATGTAGGTCATAGCCAAGCATTATGGATGTCAAAATCTATGGATTTAATTCCTTTTCTTTCTTTATCCAATCACTCAACCATGATAGTCTTTTTATGAATTTTTTGAATAAAAGTTCCCAAGGAAAGAACATTAGACCACTGGGCAGAGCAACTTAAAATCTTGATCGATATTTTTACCATTATAATCTACTAGCAAAAATATGACAAGCTTGTCAAATCGGACCAAGAGCTAACATTTCTCCACCAAGGAACTTTAAAAAAAAAATTATGCTGTGTGTTTACTAAGGGTAAGGTAGCATTTGGAAACGAGTCTAATTAGGAGTTTTCACTTAAAGCTGTTTTTCAAATTAGCTTCCCACTAAGCATTTTTATGTAGATTCCTCAAAAACTTTTTTTTTTCGATGTTTATAACTAATAAAAATAGTTTTTTTTTTTGCTTTCTTCAAAAGATTTGATCACTTGAGGCATTTGCAAACAAATTTTGGGTTAAAAAGTTTGATCCCTGCAAAAGCATAATCATCAAAAAAAAAAAAAAAAAACAAAGAAAGAAAGAAAGAAAGAAAGAAAGAAGAGAAGTTGTTTTGCTTTTACATTTCAGGAGTCGGTTAATTTCAGTACAATCATTAAACAGATTTCTTTAGAAATTCTAACTAACACCAATAAGATTCATTCAAATAATGCATTTTAATTCCACCAACATGAACATAAAGTCCTAGACTCCAAAATCAACCAAAAATAAACAGAGAGAGGAGAGAATCAGTCATACCTCAACACTTGCAATTCCCTCAACAACCTGAACTTTCAGATCACTAACTCCCTCCGTCCCCTGCCAAATCAAATTAAATAAAAAAAAACACACACACACACACACAAAAATCACATAAAACGCAATGCAAGTGCTAATTAAAAAAGAAGAAGGGAAAAACATGTGAATCAACCTCTAAAGCACTGGTGACCGAAGTCACAGACGATTCACTCATAGTCCCCTCCGCCTTCACATATAATTCACAAAATCCACATTTTAATCCAATATCAATCAATAAAAAACAAGTCTTTTTGAAAAAGAGAGAGAGAAAGAGACCTTGAAAAACATGGTGAGCATGTCGGAAGGAGAGACGGGGACGGAGACCGTCTGATTCTCCTCTTCCGCCACCGCCACTTCTCCTCCCTCTCCCTCGACCGGGGCTAGGGTTTCTTCGCCCGCCAATGCCCTAATAGTCTTCGAGTCCCTTCTTTGGGTTCTCGGTGACGAAATTCGGTAGTTCCGGCTCGAAATCGAGAGCAGAGAAGGAGAGAGTGGAGTCGCAGTGCGTTGAAGTCCGCCTCTGCATCTGATACTGTTGTAAGTCGGAGATGTAGACGCGAATGCTGAAATCGACGCCATTATCGCCTGCTATTGCAGCTTTCGTTTCTCTGCTTCAATTACTGATTTTACGACTGTTTATCTGTGGCTTTGGAGAGAAGATAACGAGAGATGGATTGAGTTTGTAACCGTTGATTTTGGAGATCGAAGGGTTGGAAAAGACTCAATGGATGGACCCGTACTTGGGATTTGGGGTTTAGTAGATGGACGGACCAGGTAACGCGATTCCTGATCTGAACGACTCAGAATTTAAATAATATTCCCCTAATATTGCCTTATTTTAAAATAATGAGAAATTTAATTAATTCAGAACATCTTTTTCAGCCCCTTATTTTTAGATTTACGGAAAAAAATTTAGGTCATTATTCATTATTTATATATTGTTATGTCAACAAAAATTCTCTTAAATGGACGTTCGCATATAGACTCTTCCTGGTATAAAAAAATTATCCATTTAATGTCAATACGTACTGTCAGTGAATTTATATTTTTTTTATAGACTTTTATTGTTAAGAGTCTTTATCTGCTTATTCATTATTTATACATTGTTATGTCAACAAAACTTCTCTTAAGCCGACTTCCGCATATAGACTCTTCTTGGTATCAGGGGCGGCGGCAAATATAGCAATATGGGGTCAATTGACCCCATCAAATTTTTGAAAAACATTAAACTACCTAACCCACACATTAAATTTAAAAACAAAATTAAACTACTCGACCCCACAGCGAGTATAACTATATTTACACATTAACCCAAGGCCCATTAAAAAAAAGAAAAAGAAAAAGAGAAAAACGTGGGATACTCATAATCTCGGATTGCATGGGCTGTATATTTATTGTGAATTCATTTTTTATTTTTATTTTTGAAAGATTGTGCATTCAATTTTTAAAACAACCATATTATACTTAATATTCACCAAAAAGTAAAAAAACCTACGTCCCTACCCCACCTTATATATATTAAAAAAATTTGGGACCCTTTGTCCCTTTGTCTTCTGTAAAGTCCGTAGACCCTCGCCACACGGACACGTCGATCACCCACGTTGTCGATCGGCGATCACCGCTTCCAATAATCTCTGATCACGTTGTTAATTTCATCTTCCTACTTTGCTTCAGGTATCTAGTCATGAATTTAATTTTAATTTATGTATTTTTTTATTTTAATCTAAAACTCTCTCATCATTACATAATCATGTATGAATAATAACAAAATTAATCAAGATTACATCTTTTTTTTCTTTAACATGCCTATGTATCAAAAGCCCTTTCACGGCTTCACCTGTCTATTTAGATAATTATAAAAAATCATGGATTTGGTTTGAATCTTTAGTTGATTAGTTATTAGATTTTTTATGTATTTATGTTTATTAAAAAAATTTATTTTACAGATTTTGCTATATCAATGGATAAATTTTTAAAGTAAAAATCAACTATAGAACAAGATTTTTCTCCTACTGAAGAAAATTGTGGTGCTAAGCAAAGTCATGTTGATGTGAACAATCTTTCTACAGATCCAGGGCTAAATTTTTTTTTTTTAACTTATCAGCCTAATGATCGTGATGAAATAAGAAGAGCATATATCCAAAAGGGTCATTGTCAACCTTTTGAGCATAAATTCCCTCAAAGAGATATTGGTGGAGTCTTGCGTCGATTTAATCATGCTTGATTTAAAGAATATGGTAATTGGTTGGAATACAACATTGAAAAGGATGCAGTATTTTGTTTATGTTGTTATTTATTCAGATCTAATACTAATTTTCAAGTGGGAAGCGATGCTTTTTATTAATATCAGTTTTTAAATGACCGGATCTATAAAAATTCCTGGAGCCGCCACTGCTTGGTATAAAAAAAATTATCCATTTAATGTCAATACGTACTGTCAGTGAATTTATATATATTTTTTATAGACTTTTATTGTTAAGAGTCTTTATGCGCAAAAATGAAATATGCGGACGCTTAAGAGACGTGCTAGTTATGTCAATCCTAATAGTTATTATAAATCTTGGATACTAACATACACATATGGAGGGAAATTCGGATGAAAAAACCTGAAAAAAAATATATATAAATCCTAATAGTTATTATAAATCTTGGATACTAACATACACATATGCCCGTCCCATGAGCTCGCCCGAACCGGACCCATTCGGGCTGGCTTGCCCACGGACCCGGAGCCCCCCAAAACAATGGGTGGGGCTATTTGCACCCCTCTATTTGCTGAGCACACCCCTTTTAAATGGGTAAAGCTTTGAAGATCCATTTATAAATGGGTACTAAATACACCCCTTCTTTACACACCAGTTTATTCTGGGATGGGTTAGACATTTGAGGTGTCTACAGATATATAATACCTAGACACTAATGAAGTCTACGGGAATAGAAGTGAAACCCGTAGGTTCTGGGATGGGTTAGACGGTTAAGGTGTCTATAAATATGAAATCCCTAGACACTAATGCAGTCTATGGCAACAGAAGTGAAACCCATTTATTCTGGGATGGGTTAAACAGTTGGGTTGTCTACATATATGAAATCTCTAGACAGTACTTCAGTCTATGGGAATAGAAGTGAAACCCGTAGGTTCTGGGATGGGTTAGACATTTAAGGTGTCTATAAATATGTCATATCTAGACACTACCGAAGTCTATGGTAATAGAATTGAAACCCGTAGGTTCTGGGATGAGTTAGACATTTAAGCTGTCTACAGACATATAATACCTAGACACTACTGCAGTCTATGGGAACAAAAATGAAACCCGTAGGTTTTGGAATGTATTAGATATTTAAGGTGTCTATAAATATGTCATCCTTAGACACTAGTGAAGTCTATGGTAACAGAAGTCCGCATGTTCAAGGTAAAACATCAAACCAATTAAAAGAAGTACTTGGTTTGTGAAGTTGTGAGTTATATTCATCAATGATTGAGTAAAATTTTCCTGTCATAACATAAGAAAAAAAAATTATAATCATCCAACATACTCTCTGATGTTGTATCAGCCCTGTTGAAGCCAAAGAAGCCATATAATGGTTCAACAACATTTATCAACACATAAATATTAATAAACATTCAAAACTCATTTCTTTCATTCATAAGTTGTATAAACACTGATCAATACCACCATAATAATCATATAAACACTATTCAACAAGTAACACGTTCTCCGACAAAAAATAACTATATTGTTGAAGTGATTTACAAAAACAAACCTAACACATAACTGATCTCATAGAAAAACTAAAATGATCTGTTGAAGATGTACAAAATGATCACATTCCACTGCTTCAACTGTCAGCCACCCTCTTAGAACGACGTTCTCTAATAGGTGACCTGGGGTGACTTAACGATACCGGAAGAGGTGTGTTGTCTTGACAGTAGTCCAATACGTTCTGTACATGCCTTTGCCAAACACCTGCTGCATATCGCCCTCCCACCAGTGGATGCAAGTATTGTGAAATAGTAGTACGCTACATCAGGAAAAAAAATTAATGTGTCAAAAATACTATTAGAGTTTATCATTTAATGATAAAGGACGACTATACTTACCCAATCCTCTTGTGGAGTAGTCGAATCCAAACTGTCAGTGTACCTAAAAAATTTTCTACTATCTGGCTTTGAAACAGAAGGGTGGCTTAGTCTTCTATACCACCCCATATACTCTGGAACTGTGTCCCATTGATTGAGAATCAAAAGAAACTATAAATAGAACTAACGGAATATTTTTCAAAATAAAGAGATGTCTAAAAGTAAGGGTAATGCAAGCTATAGTTACTTATCGCAAAGAACTAGACATATATAGAATTTAAGAAGAAAAATCCCAGGTAGAAACACAGTCGCTGGAATGACCCAATAGAAGCCAAAATACTTACTCATTACACAATCATTTAACACGTAAACCATTCTTGATAAGAAAGTGAAATATTTTCATCAATCAACATTCAGCTCTTACCAGTCCAAGTAAAAAAAAAATGTACACCCTGATTTGAAGAAGTGTATGAATGGATGAAGATGATCTGCCAGGTGCATTTGGTCATTCTTCATTGACTTAATACTTCCCAATCACCCTCTTCAATTTTTCATTATTGATCTCTATTCCTATTTTTCGATGAAGTGACCTAAATCAAAGCAAGTGGAATGCAATGCCCAAATAACTGAACCATTAGAACACCAAAATGTTTGGACAATGTAAATTAAATCATTGCATGAAGGGTCTTCTTAAACGAGCAGTAATACAAGCCATGACAACATAGCAATAGCACAATAAAACTTAAATATGTATACATCATCTGTGACATTAGTTTGAGAGTCACCTTCAAAGGTTCTTCACAAAATAAATTCATAAATTTTTTCAATGTATACTTATGAAATTAATCTCCGCTTTTGTAACATAGTCATCAAGATTGGTAAACCAAGCTCCTGTTCTAAACATGATTCAAACTTCACTTCATAATTTAGGATATAGAACTACACACTTATAGTTCCCAACAAACATCACAATTCACAATTTTGTGATTCGGGCTCATAGAAATCAATCTCCAATGCACAAGTAAAAGATGAAAACTTATCACTTCACATATTAACATATTAGACAAGAAAAACATACAATTTTCTTTAAGTATCATTAAAGGACCATGTTAATTCTGCCTTTTAAACAAAAAATCTACATGAGACCAATACCAACAACAATCACGTTAGCTAATACCAATATAATAAGCACAATTAGATACAAAGCAAAAAAAAAGCCCAAAAACACAGAAACATTTGCTTCAATCCTTTCCACTTAAGAAACCCAATAAAGAAGGAATCAACAGACACCCAATTAAAAATCTAAAGCAGAAAAGCAAAACCCAACTCTCCAAATTGACAAAGACTAGATCTTTATTGAAGTTGTGAAATTCATAGGAACAGAGGCATTTGTCATTGGTAGATGCACAGTAAACTATACACCCCTCCATCATTTAAGCTTAGACTAACAAGAAAACCAAAGATGCAGAGAAAGAAGAATAACTGAGATAGGGAGATGCTAACAATGCCATCAATGGAGTCAAACCATATAGATTTTTTACATCAACAGATCCTAGATATTCTTCATTGAAAGAAAAATCTATGAGGAAAAAATCTTGCCTTCTAACTTGAACTCGAGCTCCTCCGATTCTAATGGTAGAGAGAGAGAGAACCAAATGGGAGGGAAGAAGAGAGACACATTTGGGGGTTTTGTTTTTTAGGGTTTAGATGAAAGAGGTGTGCAGTGGAGAGTGCAATATTAGATAAATACTGGGGTGTGTATAGAACCTAAGTTATTTGGGTGGGGTGTGGTTAGACAAGGGGTGAGCTCAGTAAATGGAGGGGTGCAAATAGCCCCACCCCAAAACAATTTATGGTGGCCCTTTGATGTCCAACCGTGGCCCAAGCCTGGGCCCGGCCCATGGGTATGGCCTGGTTTTTTTGCTTCGGGCCAGCCCGGCCTGGGCCAGCTGGCCAGACAAGCCGCGGGCCTGGGTCTTGTTTTCACAGGCTGGCCCGTTGCCGATGCTGTAAACCTAAGATACTATTATTCACCCAGTCATCATTATTCACCCAGTCACATGATGAAGCCCAGAACAGTGTTTTCAAACCTGATCTGACCCGACTGGCTGAACTAGTTAAACTTTTGATCCGTTCAAATTTCTATTCAATTTACATTAAAAAATATTAACCATCCGTTCTTGAGAATTGACTTGAATTGACTACGGATTTATTAAACTTATCAATTATTTATTCATAGAAATTATGATTAATTATTTCTTAAAATATAATCTTATAATAAAATTTAGATTTTGTATAATAAAACATGACGATTTAAAAGTGGATGATTATACAAAGATTTTTAAATTTATACTATTCTGTAAATTTTTCTATTATTATTAATCATTTGAATGAATTCAAGAAAAAAAACACTTCATTTGAATGCGTATATCATTTGAGTTGATGAAACTATGAGGTATTTACACCATTGAATAAGTGCTACCAAGATGTGCTTATGGGTCTATAAATAGGGACTCGTATGGCAATTACAACAAATCTAAAGACCAGCTTATTAAGTTTCTAAATATATTTATCTTCAAGAATCCTGAGTAAAGAGCACAAAAAAATGATTGATTGAATCTGAACAACCATTCGTTTGTTAAGAGTTAACACCCATTTCTTCAAATTACGATCGATCTTCACAGTCCAGGACCATTCAATCAAAACTCCTCCAACACCTCGATCAACATGCACTCCCAATAACACATCTCAGTCGAGCTTGGAACTTCACAGTGAAGAGAATGATATGATTCAATCTTTTCTAACAAAGTAAGAATTGCTTGCTATGTTGGACCTACTCAGGCACCTCTCTAACTTCACCATCTGCAGCCATATATATCATCAACATTGAAGACAATCACACGTATGGCAATGAAAAAGACATGATATGGAAACTGAACCATCATTCTTACCGGGGAGATCAATAGCCTGGTTTGCTTGCTTATCAGCTTCAGAATTGAACTCCTTTAAGAATAAAAGATGTATGTTTGGGCGTAAAAGGAACGAGATGTGTCTTACGTGGTGCTATGATAATATGACTGGGCATGAACCCCAGATAGAATGAAGTTAGGGCCCAACAAAGCAAAAGTGGAAATAAGCAGCACTACAACAACTTTAGGCAGGAGGCCACGAATAATCATATGATACTTGTTAAGTGGCAGGACTTGGACCCAAGTCCTCACAGTAAATCATATGTTTTTCTCTAATTTATATACTATGAACAAATATATATTCCAAGACAGAGCCCAGATGAGTTATGTTATCGGTCCAGGTTAAGGAAAAGAATGTAAAGAGGTTCAACTTTAGAAATCTCCTGATATCATAAGAAATGATGCTATAAAAAATCTACCACATAATGGAACCTTTACCCTTAATACATGTTTAATTCTGAAAGATGAGAACTTATTCTTCAGTTCTTCGGCCTCCGCAAGCAAGTCAATCATGTTTGATGATTTTGCTTTCCATTTGCCTGACACCTGTTTCTCAAAACATTTAATGTTGCCATGATTACAGACAAAGTCAAGGACAATAACTTATCGGGAAAAAAAATCAAGGATAATTGGTAATAGACTAATAGTAACCAAAAGAAAGAAATTTAAGTACAATATGAAAGAAATTTCAGTACAATATGTAATCATCTTTCTGAGAAGTGGGCAGTTCCACATTTTCATAAAAGAATGAAAAGCAAAAAAGTTCAGCAAGGAAAGTAAGAAGACCACCCTTGGGACAAAGGGAAATCACCCAGCTAAAAACTGTCCCCTAGGTTCCCAATAGTCCTCCAAACCAATTGTAGGGATTATTTCATTGTAGGGGTTCCATTCGCCCAAAGATTATCTCTCCTCTTTTCTTTCCTTTTGTACTTCCATTCCAAGTTTGTTTAGAGATCCCTCATCTCCTTTTGTTCGGGGGCATTCTTCTATCACTAAAATGCTCCAATACTTTAAAAAAAAAAAAACTTATTGTATCCTCATCTGTACATTACAGTATCCAAATAAATATATGATTTAGGTTTGCAGAAGAAGATAAATATATGTACAATAAAATGCTCCAAATCACTATTAAGTAGATGATCACTATTAAGTAGATGATGATCTGTTTTTTCCTGATACTAAATATTTAAAGTGATTATTAAGGTTTTTAAGTTATTTCAATATAAACATCATTTTGGCATTCAAATTGTGGTTTCAGGTGGCAGTTCTTCCTTACTTCTCTAACAAGTCTTTTTACTACTTTCTAACTGGTCTGGTTTTGTACTACATAAATATCATGTAAAAAGAGATCTTATTAGAAGAAGTAACATTGTGCTTCCATTCTTGAATGTCTTTGATGTAAATATATATTTTCTTCTAAATTCAAACAAGTGGATATAACAGCCAGGCGTAAACAATGAAACCTTGCAATAGCACAATTTCCTTGCATTCATTCTATCCTTTGAAATTAAATAAACAAACAAACAACTATTGGCAAAGGTGAAAAATACCGGTCAAATATATCACAACTAAAAGAGAAGTATAACAAAATATAGGTTCTAACTAAATACACATGAAGGTAGTTGCATGCATCGAAAGAAGACCACAAACCTGCAAACAAACAAGCTTGGAATCGCCCTGCATGCTAATTTTCTTGACCCCTTTCTTGATAGCATATTTCATGCCTAACAGAAGTGCTCGATATTCAGCAGCATTACTGGTTGCAGTGCCCACGCCTTCATGCAGTCGACAAACCTTCAATTCAATGTTTAGGTTAAAGGGCCAAGTCTATATGAAAGATTCAGTTGTGTAAAACAAATTGAACAGAAATTATCAAGTATATGCAGACCACTGTTCCGTCTGCAGTTCGAATTATAGCTCCAGCCCCAGCTTTCCCAGGATTTCCTTTTGATGCACCATCAAACTCAATAGAATAAGATAACTGTAGGCAGATCAGTGATTGAATAATCGTGGCACAAAATGAAGAAAGTAACAAATTGGATACAAAAGAAAATAGAAGCTCTTTCTGATGCCAAATAGCAGCTTATTCTTAATATATAAAAAATCACATATATCAATAAGAATAATTGAATCAAACACATATGATGCAAAGAAAAGGTGTAGGTGTCAGAACAAGAAACCTAACTTGCACATCTATCCCAGAACCATAAAAATGCGTTGTTTCACCCTCAGGGAAAAGGCGCAATAGATGTTGGTTCTTCTAAAACAGCAAAAACTTTGGAGAGACATAATAAAGTAACACATCCCCAATGAGTAAATAGAAAACCCTCTCCAACAAATTGGACATTTCATACAAATTCAGTACATGGTCTAGCAGTTGAGTGCCACTTGATCATTGAAAATTATGTCATCCAACTTCTCATTTACTTACAATACTTAGCCATCATTGGCTATAATTCTTCCTTTACTTCCCCCCCCCCCCCCCCCCCCCCAATCTAAGCTTGTCAATGGATCGGATACCCTATCCTAAATCATTTGGATACAGATTAATACTCGAATTTCACTCTTCAGATTCAAAGAGGATACAATATTTTTCAGATAACTGACATGTTGGACACTAGTTTGGATGATTCGGTGACATATTAGGGAGAGAAGAGAATCAAAATCGAGATTACATGGCTTCTCCTCTCTTCCATACATCACACATAGAGAATACAATAGTTATTTAAAATTTCAAAATTATGATCGATCGTGTAGGATAATTAATATGAACAGTTATAATATAAACATAAATATAAATAACTATATAATATATGCTAGATTACATTTTTCAAATCACATATGTTGATATTTATATCCCAATCTAGATATTCGAATATCAGATAATATCTGTTTTTCCGGATACATCTATTTTTCAGGGTGACTGACATGCTTTCTTATTCCTTTGCATCATTCTTCTTCTGCTCCCATTTTCCCGCTTGTCTTCTGTAAACTCTCATTGTTCTTCTTTCTTAAACACAGAAAATAAGATTGTTAGGTGATTAGCAATCCACTAATGAGAGTTTTTAACCTTATGGGCATATCCTACCATCTCTTAACAAATAAATTTGACTAGTATGAATAGAATTGTCCACAATCCAGGAAAAGGAGGATCTTCAAAGTCTAAGAAAGAAACCAGAGCAATCACAGATGTTACAAAATCTGAGATTCCACATGTAATTCAAGTGTATAAACATCCAGCTGAGTGTTTATACAATAGTTATGAGTAATAAAAAAAATGTTGAATTTTGGAAACATACCTTTGATTTCTTTGATTGCTTTTTAGAAGTTTTCTTTAACTCTTTGTCCACACAAATAAGGTTGCTGCACAAACCAAAACAAATCTTAGAAAAGGTTCATTCTCAAGATGTTCAGTAGTTTGACAGGCAAGGGGAGAAAATGGTGAAAATCTCTACAGAAGTATTTTTGCATTCGTTTTGGTATATAAGGGGAAGAGTTCTAACAAAATCTAAAGCATATGCCCACACGAGATGAGAACTTTGGCTAGAGCCATGGATTTGCTCCCTATAGGTTCAAGTTTAAATCCCTCGGGCTTGACCATTGCACATTGTTTGTAGGTGATTATGAACATTGGGGTTCCTCGTAACCAACACCCCCCCACAAAAAAAAAAAAAATGTAGAAAGTAAAGGGAAATTTTTGCATCATTATTACATTTACGCTATGGAATTGCAACCATCCTTGTTTTAAAAAATGCGAAAATTTCAAAGTTGGGAGCTGAAGCTACAACAAATTACCTAGTAGTTGAGAAAATCACTAAAAACTTAAACCGTAATCATCATAGAGAATGGAACAACAAAGTTAAAATTTTCTCTGGTCAATAATCTACCCAAAGGATTTTTTTTTTAGTGCTATCGGAGGTTTCCCAAACCCTTCGAGGCAATGACTAATCTTCCAAGTATCCACATCATAGTACAAAGTGCGGCCGCACGTGCTGATGTGCCCCCCTCGGCGCACATCAGCATCCTTGTGCTGCCCAAGTGTTGTCCAAGTGCGGCCAGACGTCCGAACCCAGTTCAAACGAGAATCAAACTGCCCTTAGGCGTTTGAATCCAATTCGAACGGGAAATCAAACGACCCTTCAGGCGTTCGAACCCAATTTGAACGGGATTCAAATGGCTCTTATGCGTTCGAACCCGGTTCGAATGGAATTCGAATGTTCTTTAGGTGTTTGAATTCCGTTCGAACAAGATTCAAACGCCCATATACTAAATTTTTTTTATAAATAAAATATACAATGTGCTACCGCATGTACCGTACATGCAGCCGCATGTAATGTATGCAGACCCCACCGCATATGGGGTCCGCACATATTTTTTAAACTATGATCCGCACCGACCCACTCGGAAGTTTCCCTATGGACACTAGGTAGTCGAGGGTGCGAATCAAACGTGCACCAATGGAGAGCAAACCCATGGTGCTACCCAACTCACCAAGACCCTGGAGGATAAAAAAAATTGCATAACCAATAATATCAAATTTAATAAAATTGACCTAGGAGAAGCATTTCGAACTACACGGAAATAGTGGCAGAACACTGCAAATGTAGATGTGGGTTCTTGAGTACCTCACTTGGGGAAGACAAGGCACAAGGGTGCCAAGCAAATCCTCTTGTTTATGAGCGGCTTGAATAGTATACATCGCATTTCTAAGCCCATGAGAGGTAAGATATTCCTCTGCCTCTTTGCTTAAAGAATACCCCTTGTACACACCAACAGAAGGATCAGCCACCTACAATATATGCAGCAAGATTAAGTTAATCATGCAATAAAGCATCTTTATAATGACTGCAAAAGACACATATTTAACCATATCTATGATGTCTTCATAGGATACAGACAGATGTTACATCAAATTATTTCCATATAGTCAAAACATCAAACACCCATCTGATTCATGAATAGCATATGGAAACACTTTTAGATGAATTGTAGTCCCAACTATTGAAGAAAGTGAAAAAAAAAACGACAATTAGTTATAAATTATAAAAGGTGAAAAAAAGCTTTTCAGTGAAAATCTGATTTTCTAACCCGTTTATGAAGAAGAACATGAATCTCTTGTTGGGTTTATATCTTGCATTCCGGTTTCTAGATCATTAAAGAAGAATTTAATAACGATGTTTTCCCATTATCAAAATATTATTTGCTCCTGCGGCTGGAAACATGGGTCGAACTAGGTTTTCTGATACAATTTAAAGGCAACCCTAGCCCTACGGTTTGAGAGGGAGAGTCAAATTTATAGCCCCGTCACAGATTCTGTAATCCAGAAAATTAATAGAAAATTCTCTCTTCCCTCTCTGTGGACGTAGGCAACCTTCGCTGAACCACGTGAATCTCTTCTCTTTTATGATTGTGTGTTTCCTTTCAACTTCTATACTGCGATTGATGAAGCGATTTTCAACAAATCTATTCCAATCCGCATTTGGTATCGATGTAAAGCCAGGATAACCGATAAACAATACGAAAACATATGCTTCACCCCCCCCCCCCCCCCCCACTCCCCCCCCCAAAAAAAAAAGGAAAGCAATTTCGCTCACCGAGGGGCTCAATTGTTCTTGACAGTCGCTCAAACTCCTGTAAAACCCGATCAGGTTCCCCTTTCGGACCACATAAAAGGCGTCCTTCTCATCGTCGATGGACGGAGCGATGTCCGCCTTCGGAGGTCTGGCGACGCGCTTGCGCCCGGAAGCGAAGCACCGAACACACGATCTCGTGAGCTCCGTCTCCGACCTAACCATTCTGACACCGACACGCCACATTGTCGTCCTCGGCGCCGGAATCGAAGATCTCCTGGTGATCGTTAAAGCATCACTTCGTAGAAACGCCGACGCGGAAGGCATGCATAAGCCCTATCGGAGAGCAACTTTTGCATGATGAGGAAGCTCGATGGGGTCAAGAAGAAGAGCGAGGGTTTTAAGGTTTATTTTCATCCGGGTCCAAAAACTCTGGATTGGATCAAACGGTTAATATGGTTTTGAAAACTAGGGTTACATCGGGTTCAAACTTAATTTTCATCCATTTCGTCCAAGTCGATCTGAACCCAACCCAACATATTTGGTTCAGGTCTGTGGTTAGGTTTTGGGTTGGGCTCTAATTTGGATTTGAAATTAGTTTTATTCTAAAAAAATCAAATATTATAAGTATAGAACAGTGGACTGTATACTGGCCTAATGCAGTATAGCCCATTAGTGCAATGTACGGAAAATTAAATTTTTTGTTATTTTTTATGAAATAATATATACTTGTTTGTTTAGGTATATACTTTATTTTTTATAGTAATATGTACTTCATTAGATGAGTATATATTTTAAGAAAAAATCAAAAGGACACTGCGTGGCACTCTCCTATTAGTTTTCTATTTGACTTTTTCTAACTATCAAAATATCAATGACAAGACTACCCTTCTTATAATTTTAAAAATAAGGGTTAAAGACATCTAAGTCCCTACAAACATAGGAAAACCCATATAAATCCCTGCTAAAGTTGGGACAGACGTACGAGTCCCTGAAAACTCACAAAAACTCAAATATCATCCCTGAGTTAAATTTCCATCCAAACTTAACGGAATATTCCCAGAATATTCCATCACATATAATTGTATAGACATTGAAGTCCCTATAAACAGTCATAAAGACAAATCAGTCCCTACAAAAGACAAAATTGCCCTTAAAGACTTTTACATTTAATTGGATAGACATTATAGTCCTTATAAACAGTCGTAAAGACAAATTGGTCCCTGTAAAAGACAAAAATGTCCCTGAAGGATTTTTAAATTTAATTGTGTAGACATTATAGTCCTTATAAACAGTCGTAAAGACAAATTGGTCCCTATAAAAGATAAAAATGCCCCTGAATGATTTTTAAATTTAATTATGTAGATATTACAGCCCTTAAACCAAATTCCCATAACATTACTAGTTAAAAAAGACTCAAATAAAAATATATTATTAAATTAAATAAAATACAACAAACATCAAACTATTTTTATTCAACCTAAATAAACCATCTGATTACCAATAAACCTAAAAAATAAAAATAAAAATTATCAATAAAAAAAAGCCATCTGATTCACAACTTATGTAAAATTTTGTTTTAGAGACTCGAACCTTCATTAAAATACACAGAAAAACCAATTAAACCATGCCCACATGACAACCCATGCAACACCCTTTAAAGCCCCTAGACTTTATCAAATTTACCACCCAATGCCATTGATGTCTTCTTCAACCCATATAAATCTTCGACCAAATATCAACCTGCATCCCTAAAATATCTTCAACGGAAACATCAAATCCTACTGTCTCTACTATCCCTTCCAATAAATCTATCTTCAACCAAACACCATCCAAACAAATAAACAAGGGACGCCAACGATGGATGGTGAATGTTTACCGTTATTTCTTTGTCAGATCCTCGCCGCCGTGGGACGCCGAACGCTAACAGGGTGGTTGTTGTGGACGATTTGTGAAGGGATCAGCAGAAACCCTTTTATTCTATTTTTATTTTTATTTAGAGTCTAGGTTAAAGGGGGCGGATGAGAGAGATGAGTGGGAGAGAAAAGGTTAGGGATACATTAGTCATTTCATTGTATAGGTTAGAGTTAACTAAGGTAAGTTATGTTAAGGTTAACTTCTGTTAATTGCAGGGATGCATATGGGTTTTTGTGAGTTTTCAGGGACTCGTACGTCTGTCCCAACTTTAGCAGGGACTTATATGGGTTTTCCAATGTTTATAGGGACTTAGATGTCTTTAACCCTAAAAATAAATTCTAACTAACTAATATTCAAATTAAACCTCATAACTGAATCTCACAAAAGGTGGCAGACACTATTAAATCTTCTCCCTGACCTAACATATTTCTAAAAACTTTAAATTTTAGAGTTTTTTTTGGGTGAAACCATATGAACGAAAAATGACAGATTTCTTTACATAAAAATAGAATTGGAATTCAAATTTAAATACAGGTGTATCTAGATTTGAATTAACAAATACCTTAAAAAAATGAGTTGGAATTCAAATTCAGATACAGGTGTATCTCTATTTGAATTAACAAATACCTTCAAAGAATGGGTTAGGATTCAAATTGAGATACAGGTGTATCTGGATTTGAATGAACAAATACCTTCAAAGAATGGGCTGAGATTCAAATTCAGATACAGGTGTATCTAAATTTAAATTAACACTTCAAAAAATGGGTTGGAATTCAAATCCAGATACAGGTGTATTTAAACACAATATACATAATTATGCATAATTATACACATAAACAACAACATAAACGATTATACAAATCATATATAAACACAAAAGTCCCAATTTAATATCGGCAATTCTTTTGTGAGCTGCTAACAGGGGCTTCCATGGCTGCTCTCTGCCCTTCCCTCTCCGAGTCCCCTTCCTCTCTCCGAGTCAACTTGCTTCCTTCTCATCAGATTCTGAACCTCCCATGACAAGCTCTCTCTCTCTAGTTCAATCCCACCTCCTCAACCATCATTTCTTCTCCCTAATTCAAATAAATTAATTCCTTAAATGGGTTTTCTCTGATAAACCAGAAAAAACTTCTCCCCCAAATAAAAATTCAATATTTAATCAAATGAACCCTCAAAACGATCAATCCTCAAATGGTTCATTGAATCAATTGGTGTAAACAATGACTTTAATTTGAATTTAATTGCTTTTAAAAAAAAAGAACAAACAAATAGTAACCACCTCATAAATATAGGGATTGGTTATGATATAAAAAACGCATGAAATGGGTAAATTGGATATTTCAATCTTGTCACCTCATGGGGCTTGAGATGGGGTCTACCAATTGGGGCCCAAAAATCATTATTGGAATAAAAATGATTGGAGGTTGTAAACATGACGGGGTTGGATGTATCATTTTCTCAATTTTTTTATTGAACATTAAATTTGTTACTTATGGAATTTGGGTTGGACCAACATGAATGGGTCAATTTAGAACCAAGTTGGATCACATTGGATGCAGTGATTATTTGTACGTGTTTTTTTATAAATACAAATTTTACATTGTACATTGCAGGTGTAGAGAAACTTTGTACACTGTTTGAACATGTTTGTCTGTTTTCATGTTGTGTTATTATTTACACACATGTTCTTGTTAGTAGTTATTTGTCTCACATATGTAAAACTGTTTGTATATGTGTCAATTTATTATGTTAAAAGATAATAATATTATAAATAGATAAAATATTTTTTTCAAATGATTATAAAATATATTATTTTCTTAAAACCCAAAAACTTTATGAAAAATATATTATATATGAAAATTTTAAATTTAAATATTGCATATATTAGTTTTTTTAATTTATATATAAGTCAATGTGGTTAAAAAAAGTTCTAATATAATAGAATATAAACAAAAATTAATTTGATTTCAACTAACAAATAATCCTACAAGGTTTTTTTATATTTTATAAATAACAATTTTGTTAGATAATATATATGTTAGTTAGTTAAGATTTCTTGATTTATTTTAATATAATAGCATTTATATTTTCATACCACATTAATATTTATAATCCATACAATTATATTATTGTAGCTTATATAAATTTATAAAATATAATTATCTATTTTAATTCTTAAGATAAACTTAGGAGATGAAGTATTTGTTTTGGATAATATGGATTTTAATAAATTTGTTAGAGGATAAAAATGTAAAATTGCTTTACATACACTTGAGAGGTGTGAAAATAAAATCTGTTACAAATGAAAACACATGAGTTAGTTGGGATTTTGTTTGCCCCATTTAATGGGGCAAATGAAAACCCTGAATTTTATTTGTTACACTTTAAATATTATAACCAAACAAAATATTATGTTTGACATGTGCAGATGAAAACTCACCCCCATTTGCACAGTATCCAAACATGCCCTTAATCCATCCAAGTTTTACTGTACAATTTGTAAGGTGGGCCTTGCAATGGCTTAAGCATAACCTAAAATGATTTTTGAAGTTGGCTGAATCTTGTTTTTGGAGTTTGGTGAACCTGAACCTGGAGAATAATAATAACCTCAAACATACCCAAATCAAGATATATAGCAGTGTCTGTTTTTTTTTTTATTATTATTGGTATGTAGCAGTGTCTGTTATGGAATAAGGATACTCCAAATTGTTTTATTATTTTTTCTTTTGGTAAGTTGATGAACCTCATTTCACTCTGCAAAGGGGCTCAAGATCTGCATAACCGCGTCTTATAGTAGCTATAGCAGCATCTAAGCAATGGAAATTATACTCATCTGATAAATATGAAGTGAAGTTTTTCATGATAATCAGCATCAGTAATTTTTATGAATCCATAAGGGTCTACTTGTGGAAGACAATTTCAAATGGAGCCATCTGTCTACAAACAATGTACAACTTTCTAAACTGTCCTAAGATGAGAAGAAAACAAGGCAAGTATAATTTTGGGAAGTGCATGTATTAGTGGATATGTTTCATGTACAACTTTCTAAACTGTCCTAAGATGAGAAGAACAAGGCAAGTATAATTTTGGGAAGTGCATGTATTAGTGGCTATGTTTCCCACATTTAAATGAAATTCTTAGTTGAGGAACACACTTTCTAGTTATTTCACACTTCCATTTGCTTCATCAGGGCATGATCAAATTTGAAAATCTTTCATCTTTAATAAGCCTGAAACAGAACGGTGTTCATCTTGCATATGAGGCTTGCAAAAAGTCTGCTGTAGCGCTTTCTAATGTGATAACAAGAGTCTGTTATCCAACATGATCCATCCTTTTCATTCTATATGCTTTGAACTGTATAAGATTCTATGAAAAAAGCATGTGTTTGCATCAACTAATCAGTGATCAACGACAAGTGACAATCGACCAAACTGTGTCACTCACCATAAAAAAAAAACCGGATCCTACAAAAGAAGAACACATGGCTTTCACATTTCCTCGCTTCTGAATGCATGTCATTCTCTTCAATGTTCAATCACTAAAAGTCCCAGCTTGTAACAGTACCTGTATCATTGCCCTCATCTAGTTCAGCTCATCTGAGTTGGCCTTGTGCAAGGACGGTGTAACCATATTTGATGTTGAGCCAGGTTTGTGGTCCCAAACTATGGTTTCATCAAGCACTTTGAAGACAGAAAAATCTTCAAATCAAGGTAAAGAAACTTTGCTTTTAATTCATTCTACGCATGTAAAAAATAAATCATTTATTTGTACATGTTTGATTGTGTTCTTGACTTTAGAAGTTATGTTTCCTGACATGGTTGGTACACTACCCTAAACTTACAGGACATTGTTGGGACACTCAATTATAGGGTGTGAGTTCACACCATACAATCACGGTACCCTCATATTGTAGATTTATATGGGGAGTACAAGCATCTCCTTTTGAAAAGGTTAACTGAAATGTTTGTCCAAAATTGAATGAATGGCAGGAGGACCCAACTAGTAATAGTAGGGTGTTGATTTAAATGGATCATCAGTTAGTGCCTTGATGTGAATAACCTCCCCAGTTGAGAATATCAATAAAGTGAATAAACACTGAAAGCTATGGTGGCACTTTCAGTATCTTTCATGGTGGAAAATATTATTTCATGGCTATTTTTTATAATCAAAATTCAAATGTCCTCAGGATTTGAGCTCTTAAACTTTGCTTTTCCATTACTGTTCTTAATAATTCTTTTAACACTCCCCCCCATCACCTCCTCATGGCTTTCACATGGTCTCTTCACTTCTGAATGCATGTCATTCTCTTCAGAGTTCAATCACTGAAAATCCCATGCTCGTAACAGTACCTGTATCGTCGCTTTCATCTAGCTCAGCTCATCTTAATTGACTTTGTGCAAGGAATTTGTAACCATATTAGATGTTGAACCAGGTTAGTGGTCCCAAACAATTGTTTCGTCAAGCGCTTTCGAGATAGAAAAATCTTCAAATCAAGGTAAAGAAACTTTGCTTTTAATCCATTCTTCGCATGTAAAAAACTAAATCCTTTGTTTTTACATGTTTGATTGATTGTGTTCTTGACTTTAGAAGTTATGTTTCCTGACATGGTTGGTACCCTACCCTAAACTTACAGGACATTGTTGGGACACTATTTAATAGGGTGTGAGTTCATGCCATACAATCGCAGTAACCTCATATTATTGTAGATTTATATGGGGAGTACAAGCATCTCCTTCTGTAAAGGTTAACTGAAATGTTTGTCCAAAATCGAATGAATGGCAGGAGGATCCAATTACTAGTAATAGTAGGGTGTTGATTTAAATGGATCATCAGCTAGTGCCTTGATGTGATTCATGATGTAACCTCCCCAGTTGAGATTATAAGAATATCAATAAACACTGAAAGCTATGGTGGCACTTTCATATCTTTCATGGTGGAAAATATTATTTCATGGTCATTTTTTGTAATCAAAATTTGATATGTCCTAAGGATTTGAGCTCTTAAACTTTGCTTTTCCATTACTGTTCTTAATAAGTTGTTAAAACTAGGTTGGTTTGGTTACAATTCTTTTCAAATCACTTAAGATTGCTTAGCAAGTGATCGATTTCTTGTCACTGAATTATACTTGTCCATAGTGACTAAGAACATTATTAGCTGCAGAACTGATTAATATGTGGTGATGTAAGAGACATTTGGTGTATGGTTGGAGGTGCAAGCACATGTATCCATTTATTAACTTTTTTTTTTATTGATGATATGCATGGGCAGTAAGAGAAGGGTGAAAAGCGGTGGCAGCCATCCCACATGTTCCTTTTCTTTCTCTGCATGTGGTGATGCAGTGCAGTTATGGGCAGAGTCTAAACATAGAGAAGGCGAGGTCGGATGGAGTGTCAAAATAGCTGGACCATGTTTTCTTTGGGAACCATTTTAATTGTTGGAGTCCTCAGAAGAGTTGATTTTATTGTCTGATCATGTCCTGATGTTTGCTATATATGATAACATTTTATGTCTAAGAATCTCTGAATGTCATACTGTGTTCATTTGAGGTTTATTTGGGGATCATATAATACCAGAATTAGTGGGTGCCTTGAGTGAGTTCTAGTGGGTTTCCCTATCTCCAACAAAAGGGACAACTCATACCATGCAAAGGAATAATAAGTGGCTGCTGAATGAACTTTATTTCCTTTTCAGAAAATAATTCATGGAAATTGGAAGTATCTTGTTTGTTGCACTGTCATAGATTTCTTCACCCCCACATTCATTTGTCAGCAATAATTGACTGGCTCCAGAAACAACATAGATTTTATCAACATTTTTTGCACGGTAGATATACTAATCAGTCAGTCCCCTTTCATTGTAACACAGCTTTTTCTGACGTAGTGAAAGAATTCTCTGTGAAACAGTTTGCCAGCTTGAGATGGATTGATTGAACAATTA